>LPNX010819027.1:54409-94303 GCA_001517045.1 Pseudotsuga menziesii
GTCTTTATTACAAAATTTTGGGGGCGGTTATGAATCCCCCTCATAGGTTTCTACGGAAGCAGTTCAAAACCCCCCTTAAAACTCTTTACAAACCTTTGGGAGAGGTTATGAACCCCCCTCATATAAACTTATAGGGGGGGTTTTGAACCCCTCTCATTGTATCATACAAGGGAATTTTTGAACCCCCCTCATTGTATCATACAAGGGAATTTTTGAACCCCCCTCGTAGCAACATACAAAATGATTTGAAACTCCCCTATATCCCTAATAAATCATAATAAAATATATTTTATTAAAAATATTAATATTGCAATATCATTAGGGCATGGAGGAATTGAACCTTCAACCTCCTGCTTGTGAAGCAGGCGCTCTTCCATTGAGCTAGAACCCTTTAATAATTGGGGAAAGGGACAATATTAACACCAAGATTGCATCATTTGTAATTCTAAGAAAAGACTAAGAATCCAAACATTATTTCTGACTTGAGAGGCCTAAGAAAGTATTCTGAAAAATGGAATGAAGAGCCAACTAAGGATGCCTCTTGTGACTTGTATCTAACTCAAAAAAGGATACACCCTTTGTAATTTAAAGGAGGCAATCCTCACAATACACTATAGACATAGGAGATGAGTTTCAAACACAACCCAAATAATGCAACGGGGAATGATTCACATGCAATGGGTCATAGTTCTAGAGGATAGAATAGTCTACCCCCATGAAAGCAGAAGTGCCATAGTCCAAAATTTTGAAATAGTAAGATAAGATGAACTTTGATTTTACTTTCATTGAATAGTCTTCCCTCATTAAAGTAGGAGTGCAATAATACAAAAGTTCAAGCCGAACATGCACTTGTAAATGAACTTATTTTAAAAATATGTTGCATAAATAATATGTTGACTACAAGACACATAAGATGTAGAAATAAACAAATACATGTTTAAATGAGTGGGGCCCTTTTCAACTAATTACCAAATTATATATAATTTTAATTTGAATAAAAACAAGATTGCAACATAAATTATCTCGGTGGGATAGCTCAAATGGTTGAGTGCGTTGAGCTTCATGTAGGAGGTGTTAGGGTCGATCCCCTTGGTTGGATGCCTCTATTGCTTGCCTCACTTGATTTCACCAACTTAGGTATCATAATCAACACCAATAGGTTTACATTGGGTACCATCTATAAAAATCAAGGAAGTGCTTAAGGGTTTTCCCATGAGGTTTTCCTTGAAAAAAAGACTTTAACATAAGAAAAGTTGATTTATAACTAGCAATGGCTTTGAGTTTGAACCATAGATGAAATAATATCTAATCTTAATGCAATTAATGAAACTTCTAATGGTCATATTTAAGATCATTAACCATGTTTTTTTGTAAAATCCCATAGAGCTCAACTCTTAATAAGAGTCTATATATCATGCACCCACATGCCATAGTTTTCCCATTGAGCATGAATGGATCCTTCTTAGAACCCATATTACTTATGTAAACCTTGACTAAAAACCATATAAGTCCAAAAAAGTTTATTCCTTCATAAATTAAACTTATTAAGGGTGCAAATAACATTCACTTTCTTCATGTGGCGTTACAACCTCAAAAGTTCCTTGCAACAACTAGAACCAAACTAGGATCTAAAACCCCAAGTGATATGATAGAATTCACAGGCCGTGCATTGTAAAAGTAAGCAAAGAGATCCAGGATCAGAGTCGGTGGTGTCTTTAGACACCATTACTGTTAAAGTTTTAGGGTTAGTGGAGTTTTTAACATAATTTTAATGGATAAACATAATTATAAAATAAAATTCAGAATAGTACTGCTCTAATAAATTTAAACTGTAATAAAACAAACATCATTTTCATCTCTTTCAACTTAACGCTCCATTAGTCATTGCGTTAAATTTGGTCCTTGAGATTCATCAAATGTCATACAGTAACAACATGATAAAATAATGTACATAATATATCAGCAATAAAGAATCATAACCATTATTTGAATTGGCCTTATACTCAAATACTTTACGTTGATCTTGTCAACGAAGGGACAAGTCAACTAGGTAAACAATTGTCATACCTTGAGAGAGAGATTAAGAGGTTTAAAGTAGAATCTTGCTGGCCCATACTTCTTAATCAACAAGTATAGTCATGCCCAGTACAGTCATGCTGACAAAGGACATGCAGTCATGCTGAGTAAGGTTGCAGTCACATAGTGCAGAGACACACAGTAATACTTTTACACATTCATGATTTCACAGTCATGCTGGGAAACCCACAATCCAAACTTAAAGACAAACTCACAGTCACGCTAGGGAAAACCATAGTCCACACATGAAAGAGAAACTCACGGTCACGTTGGGGAAAACCACATTCCACACATGAAAGAGAAACTCACGATCAGGCTGGAAAAACCATAGTCCACACATAAGGAGAAACTCATGATCACACTGGCAAAAACCACATACCACACATAAAGAGAAACCCACATTCACGTTGGGGAAAACCACCCATAGTTCATACTAAAAGAGAAACTTTAAGTTCACGTTGGTAAAACACCCAAAGTTATTACTGAAAGAGAAAAACATGTTCATGCTGGAAAACGTGGATACATTCACGTTGGGAGCACCCAAATATAGCCACAGGTAAGTAAATGGTTCATGTTGGTGGGTAGAGGACCCAAGTTGTTGTAACAAGGGAGGGGGGTCACGCTGTTGGGTAGAGCATCCATACTACTGCAACAATAGAGAAGTATCATGCGGAGGTGTAGTCACATCGAGAGTCACACAAAGGAGTATCACCCATGGAGGTGTATTGTTGGAGCAAGGTCCACATTGCAAGTGTGGGAAAGGGTGGAACATTCATACTGCATGCAAAGAGAACCCAGTCATGCTAGCGAAATGCAATCTTACTGGAGATCTCACACGGATGCAATAGAAGGGTCATGTTGGAGAGAAAACAAGGAATGAGATCCACATATGATGTTTAAATTAAACCTTAATTTCTAATATTTATACTCTTTAAGATAGGGCGTCAAAGGTCTAAACATAAATAAAACAGTCCAAGTTAAATATCATAAACATAACCAATGGTCCAAAGGTTTTATAAAGTAGAAACTATAAAACTTAGGGTAGTATAAAAAAGGTCCAAGAATGGTCTAAAGGTCAAAAATAAAACCATAACATAAATAAATGGTCCAAAGGTCAAAAATAAAACCATAAGATAAATAAATGTTTCAAAGGTCTTTATTAATAAAAACCATACAGGTTTTATTAATAAAACCATAAAGTAAACATTTAATGATTTTATAATAAATTCATAAATTAAATGGTCCAACCAAAAGATAAAAAGAACTTAGGTCAGTGTACCAAAAACCCATAAGGTAAGAGTCATCACAACAAAGGTACACACACAATAAGAGTGTTACGACCAACTAAGTTAAAGGACCATGAGTCAGCCAAGGAGGTCACAATAAAACAACCCACAAGCCCACAAGATCAGGGTGGAAAAACATTTACCTATAGGAGCAACAAGGCCAAGGACTTTAATCTTTTCTCTCTCTCAAGGTACATTGTTTCATATATTTTATCATCACTGTATAAGGGGGAGATCCAAACCAGATGGTACAATCCTTTGGTCCTCAATACTACTCCTAAGGGTTAGGTGTTAGGGACATCATCAAGGGGTGGCCAGTCCCTTGAGACAACCTAGAAGTTACCGATTAGGAGAGAGGACATCACACATCATTATCTTGGTTAACTGACCAAGATCATCCATTCTTTAAAGAATGGCTCTCAACCCTGGTCTGAGTTTTAGTCCCAGACTGAATCTTGTTGATCAACCACCTGGACCATGGTCAGGTCCTCCATTTTCCCAGAGAATGGTCATTGGTACTAAGTTGAGCTTCATTCCTAGACTAAAAGTTGATCAACCACCCGCAAGACCTTCTTGGTCCCAAGCCAAGAGTCTGCCTGGTCCTAGACCAGGAATGTCTCTTCCTCTTCCCGCAGGATCTACTTGGACATCATGTCCCTGGTCCCAAACTAGAATACCCTAGAGGCACATAGGGTCACTAACCACATGCAAGGGTATTTTCCATGGAATCAACCTGCTTGGTCCCATATCAAGAACCCCAGGAGACTATTGGGGGACCTAGGGTACCTTTTAGGGTCTTACTCTACCCTAGTCAACTGACTAGGGTACCATCCTCCCTGAGAATGAGTCTCGCAGTTGCACTAACTTTAACAATTACAACATTGAATAATAGAAAATATAATACATATTCATCATATATTTTCACACTATAGAATGATCCATATTATTATCTATATATACCTATAATGGAAATTATAAAACTCTTCAGAACCTCCAACGGTATTTATTTTGGCCTACCATGCAGCGTCAGGTCACCCACTTTATTCGTGCTTTCTCATTTTGTAGTCAGCACATGCTGACCAAAAGGAAATTTGGACTCTGTCAGCCTTTATCAATCCCTTCTAGCCATGGGAATCTATTTCCACTTAGTGGTTTTCTAATGAAATTCAGGAAGCATGATTCTATTTTGTAGTGGTGTGTTCTTTCTGCAAAATAGCCATTTTTATTCAATGCAGAAATACAACTTCTAAAACACAAACAACTGAGTTTTTCTTTTCCTAGGTATGCACACATTTTTGTCTTCTTAGTGGTATTATTTCTAACTGTGACTTCTATTTTATCAGCACCTTTTGGAAAACACTTTGGTCATTACTTGGATGTCAGCTTAAGTTTTCCACTACCTTTCATCCTTAGTTGGATGGTTAAACTGAAGTAATAAATATATCTTTGTTCTTCAGAACCAATATTTGATCCTAAATTTCCTGAGAGATGTTTTGTGATAGACTAATTATTGAGAAAAAGAAACTTTTATAAGCCAACACAAAATTCCTTAAGCGGAGAACATTGTTAAACTGACCCACAGGTGAGCGACCTTTGCCATGTAACGTATAAGTAACATTTCGGATTGGAAAAATGTATTGATTTTTACAGTGCACAAGCATTGAAGTTGTCAAATCCGATGGGAACCAAGAGTATCTTACAAAAGGCTTTCCCCCTACTTTCACGATCTGGAATTTCTATTGAGGTTAATCCTTGCAGGACCCATGAAGAGGACTCAATGAATGAACTGCTTAATGCAATGCAGAACAAATGTCGAAAATGGTTATGCACCACAGATCCTACAAAATGACAAGCATTTCATCTCTAATCACCTAAACCTCATTTGAGGATCCAACCTCCTTAACAACAAATTTAAGGATCTTATATTGGAATGTTATTTTTTGGCTCTTTATACATGGAATATAAGATAATATAATTTTATTAATGTCCACAAGTTACCACCAAAGAATAGGTCAACGAGACTCAAAAGTACTTCCAGTAACAACAGACTATGAATTCCAAATAAGGAAATAGGGACCATCATAAAAGCTTTGATAAATAACATTCAATTTATTTTCCTTTATTATTTGGATGAAATAAATCTTGGTTGCTTTGAGAAAAAATATGGATATGAATATAAAATACAAGAATAGTTGAAATCTATTCATGTTATGAGACGATGTAAAGTTACATACTATATTCAGAGGCACAAAAGGTGATAATGAATTGTAATCTTGCAACACTAAGCTCGAAATGTTACCTTTTTCTAACATTGTCAACCACTGATGCAGGTGCATCTGTCTTCCTCAATAATTATCGATTTTAATCAAACCATAAGGTCTCATGTTAGCCCAAGGAGGGGTTAATTGTAAATATCTTTGTAAAAATAATGAAAATTATTTAAAAAGTTCCATAGTTGACTTGTTCTAGAGGAGACAAGTCATTATATTTTTAGAAGTTCTTAAACAGGGAGTCATAGAGATAGGTGTCAAAAAAAATGGTGAGTCATCAGGTCAGTATGAATCATTGTAACTGAAGCTAAAACTGTGGAATGATTCATTGATTTCCAAAAGAAATCAGTAACGAATCATCGAAGAGATAAGGGTTGAAGTCTATGTTTACAAATTAGTTAGCATGATTTTTGGAAATTGTTTGTTGTGCTGACAACATTAACTCCAAGTTTAAATATGTAAGTCGAAGACATTTGACAGTTGTTGTTAGTTGTCCTTTGAGTCCATCTTGGAGAGGTAGCGTAGGGAGAAAGAGTTAGTTCAATGAACAATCAGTTATGGTTCCATAATTATATATTGCCAAGTAGATGAAGGTTTAGAGTATGCATGTACATAAGATTTGTTTATTAATGAAAAGGAAAGTTTCTGAAATCATGGCGTTAATGATTTATGTTGAATATTTGAGTTCATGGAATTTGATTGTTTGTTTAAATTAATCATGTACATGAACTAATAAAGAATTCAGAGCAATTCAATTATTTGTGTGACTACGTGTGAACGAGTGACAGGATTTTAATACTTGTAATTGAAAATGAACCCAACAGTGAAGATCATGTTATGTTTTGTGTGAAACTTAGAGTTGTCCAGGGTTAGCTTGTTTTGGAATGATGCATGTGCGTGCTATGAGTACATCAGTATTTGTTTAAAGACTACAGTGAAAGCAATTTCATTGCATGCAAAGCATTGTTGTTGGGTTCCTAGATGAAATTGATTACCTGTAGAAATGTCAGAGGTCAAAAACAAAATATATCCAAACAAACTGTAGTGCCAATTTGGATACTTTGGGCACGATAGGAAATAGAAATTAAACCAAGTCAAAAGCACAAAGGAAATCCCCTGCATCCATGATCATGACTTAGAGGCATGGTGAATAAATTTATGAGTGAAGAATCGAGCCTAGAGGATGTTTAGTGGGCATCTAGTAAAGAAACCCAAAATTCCTGAGTTGAAGAACTAGTGTTATTCCTCTCCACAAATGAACTAAGGAGCATTCTAGGCAAAGAGCGAAGAACTCTTGATGTCCATTATGATGTTGAGTGGAACACATAACCTATAATATGCATTGATGGGATACAAACCGTAAAGGTCATTGGGATGTAGTATTGTTGCAGAGAGAACATCCAAGTGCATATTAATGGATTGGAACCTTAACTTATAGCTTGGTGATGAGAATGATCCACAATCAACAATAGTGACATGTGCCAGAAAATTTGAGTTGGCAGAGGTTAAGAGAAGGGAAGACTAAATCAAGCTCAAGAGATGGTTTGTAAACCCATCCATAGTGGTTTAGTGTGTTTTCTATAAGCAAGAAAGTTTATGCAAATTCTTGTGTTAAAAAACAAGAAAGTGAGAATAATGGTGTATTGGGTTCTTGGATAGCTTGTAGAGTTCATAAGGACCTTGATTTGTACCATTTAGTGGTATCATGTCCTACAAATATATTTAGTGTTCGATAAAAATCAAAGTAATTAAAATGCTCATTAAGAGTTGTGAAAAGTTGTTAGAGTGATATCAGTGCACGAGTGAAAGGTTAACTTGAATGAAGAGGTCATAGCAAGATCATTGTTCATTTGAATGTTAGCAGGTTGATCATTGATTATCCTATTTGAAGAGGAAATAATGTTTCTTAGGGATAACACCCTTCATGATATACAAGGCAAGGAAGTTGGCTCCCTTAATAAATAGATTTACATCAGTAGGGATTGGAGAAATTGTACATGGGTAAATACAATCATCAGAACAAGTGTTTGTTACAACAAACTTGGTGAAGATAAAGAACATTGAGGTTATTTTAGAAGAATTTCTCTTGAAGTGGAATATAATAGAAGTGTACACTTGAATAAAAGACTTGAATTGGTTCAGAAGGAAGCATGTACAGAAGAGTGCTTGAGAAACTGCAAAGAGGTTTCCCATTCAAGTGCAATGAATGTGGGAGGCAAGGCCATGAACAGGTCTTGATGGTGTTGTTTTATGTTTTACACTAACTCTAGTTTTAAAGGTAATTGTGTTTGTAGGTTGGAGCAAACAAAAATAAATCGCAGCAGAAAAGGAAGACTAATGGCATACATTACATTAGTGAAGCTATGACAAAGAAAGAAGAGCAAGTAGAGATCTTAGATGAAGGAAATGTGACAAAACCTACAACAAATTAAGATTGATGAGAAAGAAGAAGCGTACAATGAATTTCTTAAGGAGATGAGGAGTTGAGGGAGAAAAATCCTGATAGCTTTGAGAAGTTGAGGAGCAAGGAGTGCTATAAAAGAGGTTCCACTGTAGAGAACGATAAGAAGAAGAGGAAACCAAGAGGATAACTTCATAGAGTGACAAGTAGCAGACTTATTACAACTTTACAAGAGATGCGAAATGCTATTTGCAGCTCACAAGAGGACAAGGAGAGTCCATGGAAGGAATATGTAAGTATGACTACTGAGGGTCATGTTAAGGGTTCAAAGAGAAGTCACAAACATATGGAAAGGAGTTCCAAGGTAGTGGGCATGAAAAATATGAGTGATGGAGAATATGTGAGAGAAATGGTTGAGTTGAAGGCACATATTAGTATACTAGAGGAGGTGTTACAAAAGTATGAGGAAGATCAGAGATATGGTTGGAAAATGAAGAAGAACATGGTGAGATGGCATTCATTGCAAGTGGAGCTAAGAAAAAGGATGTATGCCTTGTTGAAAGAGGAATTCAGAACATATGAGTTTGAGATGGAAGTTTGCATATGTGAACCTGAATAAGGATTATTCCTTGATGAAGATGAAGATAGGGATGTTGAGGAAGAATTTATGAGGGTCTCATGAACTATTGGACTTGTTCATATCAGCATGAGGATCTACTGATGAAGGAGTCAAATGGGGATAGATAGTCTTATGATTTTATAACCGATCATTTGTGTGTGGTTGGAGGAAATGAACAATTATCTAATGCTATTACGAAGATGGAAGAAGATGAAAGAGAGCGGAATTAAAATTCTGGTCCAAGAGAATATGAAGAATATAAGGATAATATACGCATACAGTTTGATGAGGATATGAAATTTCTAGAATAGGATATAGAAAAGTTTTTATTCTTGGAAGAGATGTCTGGAATAGAGGATTTTCCATTTCAAGAAGAGGAACTTGAAGATGAGATATGTTTGATGGAGTATGAGTATACTTATAGTGAAGAAGAAGGAGCTACCGCACAAAAGGAATCAAACAAATATTTGAAGAATCAAGTATTGCATAGAGGAGAGATGTGGAAGACATCTAAAGAGACTCATAGGTCTCATCTTTTTGAAACCAACAAAAGAGTTGTGTTTGTATGTATTGAAAAAGGTAAATAAAACGTATCTTTTGCAGGCATGAAAGCATAACAAGATCAATATTTTATTGAAGCAAATGGGACAGTTGTGCCTCATGCTAGTGGACATATTATTAATGAAAATAGAGAAAAGTTGGCTTCCATAGGTGGCCAAAAAGAAAATAGTGGACAATTATTGGGGATTGGTGATAGGAAAGCAGTCAAAATGAAGAGAATGTTAAAGAGGAGGATGGGACATAAATGTCTCACAATAAACAGAAGCATGTTATAGAACTGAACAAGGGATAATTGAATACTAAAGTTAGTCAAAGGGATGATGGATCACAGCTACTGAAGATTATTATGAAAGGAGAAAGAGTTAAAGAAGGTAATGATCTTCCTTGTGATGAAGTGCTTGATAGATGTCTAGGAGAGATTGAATTGCTAGAATATTTGCTATAGGAGCTTGAAAATGGAAGAGAGATTGTAGTTAGTGAAAGGGATTGTTCACAAGTATCAGATAGTGAAGGGGTATCTCAAATTTTAGTAGGGACAAAAAAAAATTATGATTTTCAAACTAATGATATGTTAATTGATACAACAGAAGGATAAATTGATGAACATGATGCTGGAATCAAGGAGATATAGTGTAAATTACCTCTTGGAAGCAAACTAGAAATTCAGGGACAACAAAAGAAACTAAAGAATATATGTATTTGAAGGCATTATGGATGAAGAGGAGGCCGAGAATAACCAACAACTTAACGGAAAATGTGAGGAAGATGAGCAAAAAAGAAATCTCATGAAATATGATATTGATAAGATAATTGGAGATAGTCCTAAAGGAGACAAGAGTGAGACTGTTGTAGAGAAAAAATGGAGGAAGCATCTACATACTTTAAACATCTTTTGGGAGATGTGTAGTGGAATAAGGGAAAGTGTGAATTTGATAGCTCTTACATATAAAGGAGTTCAGTTACAAGTAAACAATGACAAAAACATGTTTCAGTTAGAAACAAAGTTGGACAATGTAATGGATGAGTTGTGGAAGCTTATGCAAATAAATAAGAGAATCTATGGAAGCAAGACAAGACAAACAGTTGATCTTTGAAACTCTTCGATTGAGAAGGGATATTGTAACAAGGACAGTGAGCAGCATTAGCTACACCATAGAGTATGGGATCAGGGAAAGAAGAGGACTGAAGTCACATGACCAGGAGGTCATGGTTTCTTTTTACCGTGGGAGTTTGATGCAAGTGCATCTGTCTTCCTCAATAATTCTCGAACTTAATCAAACCATAGGATCTCATGTTAGCCCAAGGAGGGGCTAGTTGTAAATGTCTTTGTAAAAATAATGAAAATTATTTAAAAAGTTCCATAGTTTACTTGTTCTAGAGGAGACAAGTCATTAGATTTTTAGAAGTTCCTAAATAGGTGAGTCATAGAGATAGGTGTAAAAAAACAATGGTAAGTCATCGGGCCAGGATGAATCATCGAAACTAAAGCTAAAATTGTGGAATGATCCGTTGATTTCCAAAATTAAATCCACCTATTAAATTTTAAAGCTATTAAGATCCAATAGAAACCCCTAAAATTTATAAATAGACACAAAACAAATTTGAATAACTACCAACCATATCTTTCACTAGAGAGTAGAGAATAGCAACAAAAGACAAGAATGACAACAAGGCTTATTTTAAGCAACACAAAAATGCCATTTTCCAATTTATTAATGTCTAAACAAGCTTACAAGTTGTTGATATAGGTTACAGAGTATCCAATTTTAGTAGGCTGACTAGTCCCCCAATAAATTTCAAGTATTCTTTGCTTTAAGAATGGTTCAAATTTTCCATAAAAATATAAGAGTCAATGTTGGTTGGTCAATAAGTTGAATTGGTTTCAAGAATAGGTTGTGTTGCGACATCAAAGTAAAACAAAACCCTTTTAAAACATTTAGAGTTCCAATTGAGGAGGCCATGCTACAACCAGATCAGCTATGTTAGTCACAAAATCAAACTTTAGTTGACCAATCTTCTCTAAATACTCATCACAAGACTCAGGTCAAACCCATGACTTGCAGATTTGATCTGACTCACCAGCAAAATGGGTCGTTACAACCCATCATCATGTTTAAAAAGTCATCCCACCATTGACCCACAAGTACTTACAATTCATTGACTAGGTTCAAAGGGTTTGACCCACAACCCACACAAAAACTCACTATGTTAACTTATGCAAAGAGCCAAAAATTGTTGTATTCATGGGTTTTATAATTTTCTACTTCCCAAGTTTTTCCTGAGTCAAATCAAACTTAACTCTTGCCTCAACACATTTTTCACCAAGTCAAATATGGTAACTATGGCTCTCTGCCAAAATAAGAGTAAAAAAAACCTGAAACAAAAAATTTGTTGAATTACATAAGTGAAATCTCATACCGTGTTGCTTGTTCCGAGAAGTTTCTTCTTGGATGCCGTTGTTCGAGTATGTGAAGATATCCTCCTGGAAAATACTCCATAACCAAACATGAGAACTTGTTGGTTTCAAAGTGAGTGTATAATGTTAGAATAAATGGATGATCCAACATCTGAAGTATTTCTCTTTCAATCTGAACTATAAGCATTTTTTTTGGCTTACTAAAGGCCCATTTTCCATCACCTTCATGTAAAAATAACACTATGTACAATCCAACTCCATGAGATACACACTACCTATGTCACCATAGCTTTATCGCTTCACCAATTTGAAATGGTTCAACCTCAAACATCCATCCCTCTTTCGAACAACACGAATATCCTCCCATATTGAATCATTTGACATATGAGGCATGGTGCCACTGCTGCTTAAACTATTGCAAGTGCTTTCATCACTCACCTCACTGCTATCGATACCCCTGTTGGCACGACTATTTAAAATTTCAACATAATATTCCCTATCACTGACTTTTAAACCTTATATATTCTTTACTACACTAGATTTACCCTCACTTATGTTACCAGTGTTAATTTTAGCATTGTTACAATTTTCATTACTGATTGCCTCGATAACAAAATCAGTGTTGTTGATACTGATCTGAGAGCTAAAACAAACACTAGCCGACAATGTAGCATCACATGTATCATCATTGCCACGTTCATGTGTCCCTTCATTCTTTTGGCTAGTGCCAGCTTCAGATGAGCTTACTGGTCTAGCTTCCTCGGATTGATAACTTTCACCTTCTTATTTTTATGTACTCGCTACAGAAGAAAGAGATGTACCAAATACAGACGATAACTTCAACAAGCATGCTTCTGACATCTCAGAATGATTGCTTCCTCTTAGTGATGGCTTTAGACTACCACCTTCTAATTCCTGACATGTTCCCCACACCCGGGTTACATTTTCTACAACTCTGTATAGTTGTTTTATAGCGCCAGCATCTGATAACTAAGAACTGCCAAGTGGTCTTGAATGTTGTTTCAAATAAGCTAATTCTGAATCTTGAGCAACTGTTGAGCCTCGTAAATCTTATTTCAATGTGACTGTTCTTGATGTTACTGCTTTAGATGACCGTGAAATACCCACCCTCAATGGCTTTTTCAAGGTATATTTTCCTGCTGCACCTGCTCTTAATCACGGAGAAATTCCTACTTACCTTGATGAATGTTTCAAAGAAGTTGCTTCAACTTTATGAATTCCACTTGCTTCTTGTACATATTTTGCCAAGCTAGGTGTATTATATATCGATAAATTACATGTTCCATTAATTTGTTTATTCAAAATACCTTTTCAAAGTTATCTTCTTCTGCCTCTTGAGAAATATCTGCCACTGAAGACATTTTCGAACTAACTCCCTCTGATAAGCATTTTAAACTTGCTTATGTTGTCTCTAATTTCTCCATTGGATTATTGTACTATTTTCAGTCTATGTAGTTGTAAGCATCTATGAGGTGTACTTTGACTTGTGAACTCATAACATTGGCTATTCATAAATCTCTTTCATTATTTCCATTTTGCCCAATAAAAAAAATATTACTGTTGATGGATTTTCCATGGTCGATGCAAATCTTGTATATCTATGTCAATGCAATAGTGATGAAATAGCCAATGCTCATGTTCAAAAATTATATTGAAATTGCTACTTTTTACAGAATCTTTACAATTTGAATTTAAGTGGTGGAATAAAAACGGGTCAGAAACCACAACAACTCAACTAATAACCCAAGTTCTAAACAAGAGCATATTAATCTTCTGTTTGTTTTCCATCCCTAATTTCCCTTGTTGACGAGTCCAGTAGAGCCTATGCCCAAGTGTCAAGAATATTAATTCTCTTGGATTCCAATTGTTCTTAGATTTAGCTATCATTTACCTGTGTCAAATGAATTCCATAAATGCACCAAATTGATGGAGAAAAGCTCTTTTTGTTTTATAGCTAATGTTGTTGTTTCAAAGGATAAAGAAACTAATCAGAAATAAAAATCTCAACAATAGGTGCTACATTACCATTTGAATACCTAATCCTCACCTATTTCTAAATTACTATATTGCTATTTTTTACTTATTGTACTTGAATTTTATAAATATTTGAAAGTTTTTGCTCCAAACATGAACAACTTCCTTGTATAGAAAAACTTTCAAATATTTTTTGCTTGCCAAACTGGAAAACACCAATGCAAAAATTTGGACTGTTGGAAACATATATGCATAGGATTGCTTTGATAATTGGCTGAGATACTATATTGAGAAACTATACCAGCCAATACAAGGCGATTGCCTTGTCATCAAGGGGTTCAAAAAAGGGTAACCTAGATATGAACTTGTCAATGGATCGAGGCCCCAAGTCTAACTTGCTAATGTATTGGGGCCCAATTCATCCATCTTATAAGCATCGATTTCGATTACAAGTTTAATAAATGTCTCTAAGAACTTTGACTCTTAAACCTCAAAGTATCCTTGGTAAACCCTAAGTCCTTGGTCATTTATACCAAACTGTTATAAGATCCATTCAACTACATATTGAAAATATGTAACAACCATATATATTAGACAGTCTCAATAACCGAGTCCCTTCATGCACTTAATAAAGACCATCATAAAACTACTCATTATATCCCATTCAAGAAATACAAATATAATGGGATACTTTTGGATGAAGCTTGATTATTGGCCCCGATGCCAATGGTGGATGATAGATGGAGATATTAGGACCCTCACCATGTGCCATGTTTCTAACCATTAATGATACAGATAAAGTGCAGAGTTGTAGGGGGGGTGTACTATGAGGATGGGAGAAGTAGATGGCCGTCAAGTCCATAAAATAAGCAGGAACAACCCACCGAAAAAAGCGACCACATATTTTATTTAAATGGATTAGAATATAAATAAAATTAATCAGCCAACAATGGGAAATCAATACAATATTGGCTGGTCTTGAAAAACTGAGTTGAGCTCACTAGTAAATCATTATTTTAAGTTGTGAAAGTAATCTCTCATGGAGGTCTACTAAAGCTCGTGTTCTGATTCATTATGTTGAAGATTGATTATTCTAATCCATAGTGGGTCTGCTATGAAAATAAATTCTAATCATAGAATTGAAAATGGGTGTTCTGATACAAGAATGTTGAACTGATAAAGCTTGACACATGGATCCAACTATCTATGGTGATGTCAAAAAGCATTGAAAATTAAATAAAATACCAAATAGGTTTGTGCATCTGAAGCTCCATCTAGATTTTAATGTTTGGCCTCAGACTTCTACTGGTCCTACTCTTCTTCCTCCTCTGCTTCTTAGGTGCTCGGCAATGGTGAGAGTGATGCCATAGACATTTGACAATGGAAAATGAGAAAACAGGTTTGAATGATAAGATCTGACACTCAGTACGGCCAATATAAAAGATTAGTAATTACCTAGACCATATTTATTACCCTATTGATCAACATGTCCTGCTCAGGAAACAATCCCATACTAGGGACACCAATTGACATTGGCAATGGAAGTTTGTTTTTATTTATAGCCAATGCAAGTAAAATCTATTTTCCTCAAATTCCTGATGAAATTTTCATGGTGTTTGATGCAGATAAAAAGGTAGCTAAAGAAGAAGAACATGAATCCTCTGAATCGATTGGAATTTCCACCAAGGCCTTGCATTTCTTTGATTCTCCCATCTTTCGGTCGCATTCAATCCTATCAAATGATCAACCATGACCTCCAAATCATCATCATCAGTCTTCGATTCTATAGCCTTGGAATCATCATCACCATCACTACCATCATCGTTGTTGTCTTGTTCTTTGCAATTTATGGCTTGCTTCAGTCTATAACTCCACTCCACCTGCCTCAACACATCATCGTCCTTCCAAAGCCCCATAGTTGAAACAACCTCACTTCACACCTGACCATTTGACACCTCCCTCCATAAAAAATAAGCATCTTCAAATCTCTTCAAGCCCCCTGCATTTTCACCCACAACAACACTCCTTAAGATCCTCTCCCTTGCCACCTTCAACACCACCAAAAAATCAATATCATCTGAAATGAAACACAAACAATCAATCCCCTTGTCCATGGAATCCATCATATATTTTTTCAATGCAATGGAAGTTTCCTGAGGCTTATCAGACACGGTAATGACCCAAAACCCTGCTCTCTTAATCCCCCTGCAATCCCATAACCCAGCTTGGGCACCAAAACCTACATGGCCACTTCCCTATATTTCTCCTGTTTGGGTACTATTTTATCCCTAAAAGTGTCCTTCTTCTTCCCTTTCAAGGAATCCATACGCCTCAGGTGCTTGAGCCCCTCTTTCTCGTGCGATTGCCTAAAGTAATTTTGGAATTTGATGTGGGTTTTTAACTTGTGACCACAGATCTCACAGATGTAGGGTTCCTTAGGCTGTATTATACCCCTGGCCTCCAATATATATTTTCTATGCTGCCTCTCATTTCGAACCCAGGGCGGGACAAAGATGAAGGCGTGGCGGTAAGCATAGGAAACCATCTAAATGACAAATCCGAAGGCCTTGCCAACAGACCTAAGCATGAGAGTATCTTGGTAAGGGGGGGCGTTGTTAGGGGGGTTATTGTCCAAGTCCCTGAAGATTGCTACATTTCTGCTTCTTCTGTTGGTGTTTTCATTTCAGGGGTCTGTTGCGAATAAGCCTATGTAGTAGGTTCATATTGAAGAAGCCGACCATGGTGATCTCTATGTTATTGTGTGGTCAAGGAGCCAAGCCATTTGCATTTATGATAGTTAAGTATTTCCTCTTATTGGATGATAGTTAAGAATTTACTCTAGAAAAAAGCGTGATAGTATACACTTTTCATCTAAATATTTAGGTGTTTAGTTTATTTTTGTATATGGAATTGTTGCCATCTAGTGTTGTTGTAGATAGTTGGAACTTAAACATTTTACATGTGGATATGAATCTTTAATCAAAACATTAAACTAGGGTGTTTTTTAAGGTGCCCACTACTTAGAAGGTTGGAATTCAAGAGCATCTATATATGGATATGTATCCTTAATCAAAATACTAAACTAAGATGTTTGCTACAGTACTTATATCATAACTATTTTATTCATGTGCATGGAGTTGTTGTGATTAATGGATGTCACTTAGAGGTTGGAACTTTAGAATTTTTACAAGTGGATATGGATCCTTAGACAAAGCATCGAATTGAGGTGTTTATAGGAAAGGTATCATCAATTAATATTTTGTTTATGTGCATGGAGTTAGCATAATGCAACAACATAACGTGGGTTGGAACTCAAGGCCTTTTTCCTATGGATATTGATCTTGACCCAAACACTGAAAAATGGTGTCTAGTAAGGTACCCATGTAATTAATATTTTGTTCATGTGCATGGAGTTGTTGCAATGCATCAACACCACTTTGAGTTAGAACTCAAAAACATTTACCTTTATATATGAATCCTTAACCAAAAGACCAAATTGAGGTGTCCACATCATTAATATTTTATTCATGTGCATAGGGATGTTGTAATGCAACAACATTTCCACGGGGTTGGAAATAAAGAGGTTATACCATTGGTTGTATATCATAGTACCCAAAACACCAAACCAAGGTGTTTTGTAAGGTGCCCATGTCATCAATCTTTAATCCATGCGGGAAAAATATTCGCAATGAAAAGCTCCACTTGGTTGTTTGAGTCGAATATATTTTACATGTGAATTAAACAAAACACCAAACCATGATGTTTGCCAAGATACATATGTCATCAATATTTTCTTCTAACATGGAGGTGTTATAGTACAACACCATTGCTTGTTATTATCTTCATTATTGAGGGTTCACTGTTAAATACCATTTGTGTTTGAGGCACTAGGGTAATGCTTCTACCTATGTTAGCTCACTACTAGGGTAATGCTTATACATATGGCATTCACTACAAGTGTGTGTTTCACTAGGGTAATGCTTCTACCTTCCTATATCTTTAGTATTAATTAGGTTGTTGTGACCAAACACAACATCCCTCCATTTTATTCACAAAGGTTTCCTAAACTAAGTGGTAAGGGAGATATTGTGGACTAAACTATAATCACGGGCTTAACTAGTCTTTGTCCTCATCTAAGTGTAGAGATAAACAAGTTGTGGGATTCCCTTGTTATAAAGTCCTTATAGTTCTTAATTGGAGGAGTAGCCCAAATATTAGTGCTAAATTTGTTTGAAATCCATGTTGGGGTCTCAACCAACACCAAGTCGAAAAACATGAAGATGATCTAATTAATAATTACCTTGGGTGGCCTCCTTTGTTCTGGTATTGATTATGGGATGTTATCACTTGTGCCTCATTCTATGGATGTTTTCTTATAACATATTATATTTCATGGATTCTTGATCATGTACCCTCGACTCGTATTTTGATTTTGTTTCAATGATCAGGTTGGTTTATGGGTTTTCTAAATATTGCATTGTGTCAACTATGACTTGACTCAATTGTCTTTCTCATGAATATGACATCATCAATAAATTGGCATGGCCAAGGCTTTGTTTTCTTTAATTTGTAATGAATGAGGAAGCTCTTGGTTTAAATAAATATTTTTCTTGAATCCTACTAGTATGGTCGGCACATCTAGTTAGGTCTATTACAATTGCAATCGCATCTCTTATCTAGCTCAAAGGTGGAGTCCCTATGGTAGGATTACTAGAGTTAAACAACAGAGTACATGGTGAAAATGAAGAGTAACTTTAGAAAAAAAAAGTGTTGTGACTTTTGTAAAATATAAGAGTCGTGAAATAATATGTCTATGACCACCACACAAGCCCTATCAAGGGAATATTTTTTCATGTAAATTCACCTCTCCTCTCCTATCATGATACAAAATATAATATATAATCTAAAATGGTGTATCATAGTAGAGATTGAAAAGGGATTCCTTTTAAATCTAACAATACTCACCTATTGATGAGTAATCCAAAAGTGAGCTTATGACTGGCCACTAATTAATTTAGCATTGGGTAATAGAAAGTATATTAATGTTTTCCAATAAGATCATGATACAAAGGTGAATAATCAATTGGAATATGGCCACTTTACAATATCATAAATTTTAACGTTGTAGATGGATTCAAAGACCCCCCTTGCATCCATTTGTAGCGTTAAAATTTGACAATGGATAATCCGATGAAATTTGACAATGGATAATTGTAATTTTAACAATAAAATATAATTTTGTAAATTTTAATGCTGCAGATGAATTCGGGGACCCCTACATCCCAAAACTTTAACAAACTGCCACAAGGGTAAAAAACAACAGTTTTGTTCAAACAAAATATGAACGTGACTAATATAACAAGTTGAACACAATGGCACCAACTTCATGGTATTCCAATGCCGAGAGGGAAAGACGAAAAATACCTAGAATCGACTCAACCACACTATGTTGAAACTTTAATCAAGTGTTGAAAGTGTCTAATGATGACGATTTTGACAAAACAAAATACAAGCATGATAACTACAATAAGTTGGACAAATTAGTATAAAATTCAAGACATGATGACAATTTGAACGATAAATTACCAATCTTCGAGACTTTCTAGTCGTATTTTTTATTCCATGACTAAATTAGTCATTTATTTTAATTATTTTTAATTGTAATCACTTAAAATTGATCAAATTTGGTCATATTTCACTTAAAAATACCGTGGTCACCAACGTTTTAGTGGTCTAGTCATTTATTTCACATGGTGACCATCTTTTTTAGTTGCTTGGTCATTTATCACCCATTTTTATACTAGAAACTTTATTACATATTAGGTTACTAAATCATATCATCACTTTATTTAGTATTAGTTTACTAAATTATATCTATCATCACATTATTCAGTGTTAGGTTACTAGATTCCATCATCACTTTATTCTATATTGTGACCTTGGAACGTGTCTAAAGTCATGATAACCATCCTCAATGTTCCAAACTCTAAATGGCCATCATGTCCTGATCACATGACAAAGATTCCATTTGCAAGACCTTTGTGGTGTCTAAGGGACAAAAGGATGTATCACAAGCCGCAAGGAAAATACTATGGTATAAAACCTAACATTTTTCCATTGAACCACATCACATGAACCAAGAACTATGTATATCATTTAAACTTCAAAATAAGCACCATATCCCATTTATAGTCCAAACATTCCCCATGGATGACCAATATGGTGGTTTGGGACCACACACATGGACCATGAGCTCCATAGTAAAATGTTACAATGTAAGGTCCTAGCTTTTTCATTATACCATGGAATGGTTCTGAACATCCATCCCTAGTGTGCCTCTCCTCAATGTGGTGGCCATATCTTACATGTAGGCTAAGGATTCCTTACAAGGGCCCTATTCCATGATTAGGTTAATATGAAAGAACACGAGACCCACAGACAAATTTTATATCCCAACAACATGGGTTTTGATATCAAACTGTGGAGTAGTGACGAAGAAGCATCCATGATGTGACAAACCTCAAAATGGCCACTATATCCCTATCACTGGGAAAGGATGGGATAGGCCCTCATGGATGGCCTATGTAGAACCCAAAAGCCTCATGTTATGGACTAAAACTTTGTATCTTCACCCCAGAACATAACTTGGGTCATGAAAACCATCCTTGGTGTACTAAACCTTTAAATATGACACCACGTTTTAATCACATGCCATATATTTCCTATGCATGGCCTATGTTGTGGCTTAAGGCCCCACACATTGCATGCAAGGGTTAGAGGTAGATTCCATCGATTTAGAACCTAGGTTTTTGCACCAAACTATGCCCTTATCCCTAAGAAACATATCATGCCTTTCAAACCTCGAAATCTCCATCATATCAAACTTGGAGGCCAAAGATTATGTATTATGGGCATGTGTGATGCCTTGAGCGAAAAAACATGGCATGCGAGCCCCATAGATACATATGTTATGGCATAGTGCCTTTCCTTTTATCCCTAGAGCATGCAATGGGCATCAAGAACCATCCTTGGTATGTTAATTCTCAAAATAATGAGCATACATCACTCATATGCTAATTATTTACTGTGTAGGGCATGTGTGGTTGTTTGGAGCGCTACACATGACGCATGAGACCTGGACGGAAACTATATGAACTTAAACCATAGAGGTTAATCCCAAACCATGGCCTAGTAGTAAAAAAATATTCATGGTATTATACATCCCAAAATGACCACCATATCCCACTCACATGACAAAAAAAATCAATTTGTAAGTCCTATGTGATGGACTCAATCCCCGCGCAGAGTTAGGCGTCATTTAAGGGTAATTATGGGTAAATGAAGGGTAGTTAAGGGTTGATTAGTGATCATTTAAGGGTAATTTGTGGTCAATTACACATAATTAAGGGTCATTTAGGGGTAATGAGTTGTGGTAATTAGGGGTTAATTAGTGGTAATTAGGGGTCAATTATGGGTTAACTAAGGGTATTTATGGATCAATTAAGGGTAAGTAGGGGCCATTTAATCCCAAGGGCTTAGCTAAACCAAGGTTTCCCATGATGTTGGGCCTTTAGTTAGGTTCATGGCGGCATGTGCCCATTTTGATTCCTTGTGTGTGAGGAACACTACTTTACATCGAAGGGTTTACTACGAAATATGGCATCTGTGAATGTTTAAAATCATCCCTTGGGTTTTTTCCATGAGGTTTTCCTTCTAAAAATGTAGGAACCACTTAGAGGTTATGAAGGGTTAATTAGTGGTAAGCATGGATTATTTAGGGGTAGTTAATGGTCAAGTAGGGGTCATTTAGGTGCAATTAGTGGTTAACTGAGGGTAGTTAAGGAATTCTTACAAATAGTTTGATGACAAACTATTTGTAGTAAAAGACTTTGATTCAATTTCAGTTTTCCATAGGAGGAATTCTCTATTTGTAGAAATTTGATGCCACAATACCGAAAAGATGAGGTTAATAAGAATCTTATATTAGGTCTATAGGATATCCAAACAATTATGATGTATGGGAGAATTTATTGCTCATAGGTTAACTTGGTAGGCATGGAGTGTCACTTGTATCAATGTTATCATGGTGTTGCTGTGCATCAGGTTCTTTGCTTATATGTTCAATAAAGTTGGCCATCAACAAGGTCAAAAATGTACTTTTGGTTCATTAAATAGATGTAAGATTGACCAAGATACCAAGTTTTCCTTCCAATGGACAATAATAAAACATGGATATTAAAGAAATGATACGAAGGATGGTAAAAGAGTAGGATTACAATCGCACTAATGTTATATTTTTGGGTTACTCTAAATTATTTACACCATGTTTGGGGGTGCTTCATGAAATTTCATATACATGGTGTAAGTTCAGCCCCTAGAAGGTCTAAGATATATTGTAACATGAGATATGGTCTAAGATGGACATGCACACCTGAGATAGCTTGTTCAATGGATTCTTGATCTCAAATGATTATGGCTCAATGTTCTTCCCTTTGGCATTGAAGATGTCTTTCCCAGATGGTGGATGAACTTCATCAAGGATACATGGAGGATTCACTCGGTTCAAGAATTGCCTATAGGGAATGTGGAGTATTGTGCATCATGGAGGAAGGATTCAAGCCCTAGATGGCATGTGGTAGCTCTGATTCCATTTTGGAGGATTGTAAATGGCTCAAGGATGCCTAGGGATTCGACAATATTGTTTCCAGGGGTAGCTAACCAAGCAGAGGCTTGGGATAGAGTATCTAGATCACCTTGGAGTACTTTTTGTATAGTTGTAATCTAGAGTGGACATCTCACTTATGTATAACCTCTCTCTCTCTCTCTCTCTCTTTCTCTCTCTCTCACTCACTCCCCGCATTCTCCCTCTCTCTTCCATCCCATGGTAGTGGGGGATTATTTTTTATTTCATTCTGTCATTCATGTCGACAAATTGTTCATTGGAGATCCCATAGTCACGTTCTTGCTCGGGCAGAGGAATTGTAGAAAATTACACACTTGTTCACTCTCCTGAGCTGTAGAAATGGTTGTTCTGCAAGTATTTCCCTTTGCTGAGAAATTAGTTGATGTGTTGCAGCGTTATCCTGAACAAAAAATTGGTAGGAGACCTTGTTTTTCTGTGTGTGACAGTGTGAAGCATGTGTGTTTTGTTTCCCTTTGAATTGCTATGATTTGCACCCTGGTTTGGGTCTGAACTGTATTCAAGATTAAGGAGTGGAAGAGAAGAGGAATGGGATTGATTAACCTAGTGCAGAGAGGAACCTAATGAAAAGGTAAGAGTGGCTAGCAAATCTTCATTGCATGCCCGAAAGAGCACTGGAAGGGAAGGCATAACCCGGGGGGTTGTGGAGCAGAGAAGGGGATGCTTCCTTATGTTAGGTGTGTAGCTAATGTGGATCCTATGCCAAATAGACCTTGTGGAGGTATCCCTAGCTCTTCAATGAGCCACTACCTTAGTCATTCTACCTTTCCATTGCCTTAGAAGACTGATAAATCCAATTGTATATTGGCTTGGATGTGTCTTGTTATGTTTTGGCCATGTGTAATCCTTGGTTGGATAGCCTGAGAAACCCACTATGAATGATGGCTTGGTTGAGTTCCTGATAAACCCATCTGTTTGCTTGGATGGTCCTTATTGTGAAAGTTGGCTTAACTATGAACAACCTGATAAACCCAACTGTATGCTGGCTTGGCTGAGTAAGCCTGATAAACCCAACATTGTTTGGCTTGTAAGCCTGCAGCCTGATAAAACCAACTTGGTGTTGGCTTGGCTAGATAGTTTGATAAACCCAATTGAAGGTTGGCTTGACTGTGTGTGATATGATTTGTTTGTGTGTAAGTCTGATGTTCCCTAGTTCCTTGTGGAAATCATGCCCAAATCAGGGGTGGAAGTTATGTTGAGAGATTGATGAACACAACTGGCCTATGGTTAGGTGGAACGTTACAGCCACATAGCTAGTTGTGGAACAACTCCATCATCGAAAATAAGTATTCTTTGTTATTCTTGTTTATGCAATGCAATTGCTTATGAATGACTATACTGGTTAGAATGCTTATGAGTATGATGAATTGATTATGATGAATGCTTGTTAGTGTTTCAATAGAGTTACTGTTGATGAATGTTCCTACATTTCCATCTATATTTTCCTTGAATATTTCCATGCATTTTTGCCTAAGTTCATGGAGGATGGAAGCATGTTAGAGAGTCATAATGCATCTGACTTAGCGTTTCCTCCCTTTCAAATCCGCCTGGGGAAGGCGGGAGGCGGAAATCGAAAAAGGACAGTTGAAACAAGGTAGAATGTGGGTTTTCCGCACCTTGGAATCCGCCTGTGGGAGGTGGAGGGCGGAAGCAGAAAAGTGCAAAAAATTTCTAAGGTAAAGTTAGCTTTTTTATTTCCGAAGTGCGAGGTTGGAAAGCGGAGGTCGAAAGTGCAGAAAAGGCTAAGGTTGAAAGCTATGTTTTTTGATTCCCGAGTTCCGCACTAGAGAGCGAAAAGGCATAAGGCGAAATATGACCAAGTAATTATGTCGAAAGGTTATGTTTCAAAGGGCGGAAGGTGGAAGGCGGAAAATGGACGAGTAATTTCGTCGAAGGGTTATGTTTTCGAATTTTGAAGGCGAAATATGGCTGAGTAATTCTGTCGAAAGGTTATGTTTTTGACTTTCGAGTTCCAAAGGCGAAAGGCAGAACATGAAGTGAATAGCTCTGTCACACATTGTGCTCCCGGTTCCTGGATTCCACAATGGAAAGGCAGAAAGGGGAGTGCAGAGGGCAGAGTGCAAAAAGGATAGGTTCAGTGTAAAAAAAAGGTGTTTCCTGTCGCAGAAAGGATTTGTGAAGGGAAGAACGACTGTTACAGTGGTTTCTAAGCCCGAGAATGAAGGGGGAAGAGTGTGTTAACATCCATTCCCTGTGCTTCGAAAGGAGAACAAGGGTACTTGAAGAAAAATATTTAATTATTCTGCATTATGGGGTATGGAGATGTTACATTGTGGTATTAGAGCTGCTAGTTGCAGCACTAGGGCCTAAATGGGCCAATTTGTATATATATGTATATCGTGTGCCCTCCCTATCCCTATTCCCCCTCTCTCTTTCTCTCTCTTCTCTGGCCCTCCCTCTCTCTCTCTCCCTCTCCCTCTCCCTCCCTCTCTCTCTTTCTCTCTCTCCCCCTCTCGCCCCCCCCCCCCCCCGCCCCCCCTTCCCCCCTCTTCCCCCCCCCCCCCCCGCCCCCCCTTCCCCCCTCTTCCCCCCCCCCCCCCCGCCCCCCCTTCCCCCCTCTTCCCCCCCCCCCCCCCGCCCCCCCTTCCCCCCTCTTCCCCCCCCCCCCCCCGCCCCCCCTTCCCCCCTCTTCCCCCCCCCCCCCCCGCCCCCCCTTCCCCCCTCTTCCCCCCCCCCCCCCCGCCCCCCCTTCCCCCCTCTTCCCCCCCCCCCCCCCGCCCCCCCTTCCCCCCTCTTCCCCCCCCCCCCCCCGCCCCCCCTTCCCCCCTCTTCCCCCCCCCCCCCCCGCCCCCCCTTCCCCCCTCTTCCCCCCCCCCCCCCCGCCCCCCCTTCCCCCCTCTTCCCCCCCCCCCCCCCGCCCCCCCTTCCCCCCTCTTCCCCCCCCCCCCCCCGCCCCCCCTTCCCCCCTCTTCCCCCCCCCCCCCCCGCCCCCCCTTCCCCCCTCTTCCCCCCCCCCCCCCCGCCCCCCCTTCCCCCCTCTTCCCCCCCCCCCCCCCGCCCCCCCTTCCCCCCTCTTCCCCCCCCCCCCCCCGCCCCCCCTTCCCCCCTCTTCCCCCCCCCCCCCCCGCCCCCCCTTCCCCCCTCTTCCCCCCCCCCCCCCCGCCCCCCCTTCCCCCCTCTTCCCCCCCCCCCCCCCGCCCCCCCTTCCCCCCTCTTCCCCCCCCCCCCCCCGCCCCCCCTTCCCCCCTCTTCCCCCCCCCCCCCCCGCCCCCCCTTCCCCCCTCTTCCCCCCCCCCCCCCCGCCCCCCCTTCCCCCCTCTTCCCCCCCCCCCCCCCTCCCCCTCTCTCTCTCTCTCCCTCCTTCCTTATCCTTCTCTCTCCCTCTCTCCCTAACATAGGATATCATATACTACCTAACCCTACCCTACCTTAAACTACCTAGTATAATATACCTTCATTTACCCTAACAAAGACTAACCTACCTTGCCTTAGCTTGTCTACCTTAGCCTAACACTAACCTAACCTTAAACCTAAATCCCTAAGCCTCAATATTAAGTCTAACCTTGAATCCTAAGCCTAATCATATTCCTAAGCCCACATCCTAAAACAAAGTCTCACGTAACATTTCCTGCTATAAAAGCCTAACAATAAAAAGCTTTGCACACATATATATATGACACCTATTTTATAATTGAAAAAAGAATCACATATCATGTCATTTAAAGTACAAATTTAACAAAAACATATATAATTTTATTAGAAAACACCTAGTTATACAAGATAATAGAGAAAATGGCACATACATACACCATAGAAATAAATTGCATATAACACACATATACATTAAACAAAGCCAAAACAAACAACTATATAATAAATACAAATTAAATAAGTGAAGAGAAAATTATTTAAAAGTGAAAATGACAAATTAAACAAGTGCTACGGTAGTAGCTAGTCCCTGCCGCTTAGTTTAGGGATAGTTAAATTACATTTTAAAAAGTGGATGCAATATGATATAGATAACCTAATTACATAGTTGGTGTTTAATTTAAGAATTATATGATTCAATTACATTTCAAAAAGGTAAAAGCAATTTAATAGAGATAGTCATATTGCATTTCAAAATATAAAACTCAATGTAATGCATAGATTATTAAAATAAATGTATTAATTTAGGAATAGCCTATAGATTATGGCCTGTTTGAATTTAAATGATCCATTTAAGTGATTGTTTTAATGAACCTTAAGTAAGTCACTAATATTAATGACATTTATTTCTTGTAACATCATTCAAGTCAAGCAAGTCAAGCCAAGTAAGACCTTGCAAAACCAAATCACTTCACGCCACTTAGTAAGTATCCTTTTTGAATTTGAGGAAAAGTTCATTAAATTATGTTCATGGGAAAAGTTCATTTTTATGTTCATGGGAGCTAAACACATTCTAAGAATTTAACAGGCATATTTAACAAAGAAAAATAATAAAATAATAATAATAATAATAATAGTACTTTTACATAAGGATGACTGGAAAACTTATGGATAATTAGTTTTCATTAGTCATTATAACATTAGATTATGAAGTGTAGTGGCAAAATTATTTATATACATAAAAATTAATATTATAAATTTTTTATAATTGTTATATATATTTTTAATGTAATAATGTATTATTATGTTGATAGATATTTAGATATTATTTTGGATTTTAGATTTCTTCAACGGATCAATAAGATTAACTTAAGTGTAACAATTTCATGGCCGTGATACACTGTTATGCTTAAATGCATTTTGATTAAAATTTAAATAAGCTTCAGTTAAAGGATGATTAAAGAAATGGGTAACAATTTCTTTTTGTTTTTTCATAAAAGTTTTGTATTTTTTGTTTATTAAATAGTATTTGTGTTATGCTTATATTACCTCTAACAATTTGGTATGAATAATGGATATAAAATTTTATATAAATATTTATAAATTTATGATATTTATAAAAATATAAAATTATATTATAATGTTTACTTTAGACAATTATAAAAGAAACTCTGACAATTACAAAACAAGACATGAACAAATCAGATGAGAGATAATTATAAATTGCATTATATTATAAAACTATGAGTTTTGTGTATAATGTTTACTTTAGCAAACCTCAATAATTTTTTGGCCAAAGGTATAGTTAACTAAAAGTAAACAATCGATTGCATTGTAACCTACCTGCCTGGGGCACATAAATTTTTGGTTAAAGGTATGGTTAATGAAAGGTTAACGATTTATTGATTGAATTAAAGTAGCACTCTCTGGATTCCTTTGCCACTGCAAAAAGTAGTAGAAGTAATTAGAATTAATTTGATCCATTAAATTTCTTTTTCCAATTACTTATGTAGCTATGTTAATGGCATAATAAACTCTAAACACATCAATATATTTATTATTTAATAATAATATTATTAATATATTTATTATTTAATAATAATAATAATAACCGTTCAACTATCATGATAAACTCCAGACAAGTCAATTTATTATAATAATAATTGTCCAAAACAACTAACATAGTTCTGTTTGTCTCATACGAAAATCCTCGAGTCATGTGAACGGGCAGGGAATGGTATATAATGTTATGCTGACAAAAAACATGGGAGGATACACAGAGGATTGTAAAGAGGATTCCAGACCAGGGATCAAATTTGAAGGGCTGGTCTTAATTTCATATAGAAGGTTATTTACTCATATTGCCCTTCTATGATGAAGGGTTTCTAAAAAAACTCTCATTTCAAATGGCAATAACACATTAATTGCACACTTCATTAAAAAAATGTGCTAAAAAGATAATGCATTTCAATTAAATTTATGACACAAAATTTTTTGAAAATAAAACTTATGACATCTTCAAGTGGAAACAGTTTGCTGACTCTGGCTTAATGGACAACACAAACGCAATAATGGCTACCATTTCAGAATCCTGATAAAAGTTTCAAATTTCAAATGTAAATAAAAACTTAAGATAATCTGCATGAAACTTAAGATTTGTTCATTTTCCCATCTTCTGGGATGATCTTGATGTTTATCAGTTTTTTACCTTGCCTTTGAGGTTGCTTTTTAAAATCCAATTTAATTATGGTTTTACCAGGCTTGGTGTATGACTTAGATGTTAAATGCATTCTACAGCCCAGATTTGGGGGATCCATGATCAACACTATATACACAGATCCATCTTCATTCTGGTTTTGTTTTGTGTGTAGCTACCAAATTTCTTGAACCTGCAATCTAAATGATTTTTAACGACTCCATTGTCTGAAACACTCTTTGGAATTAGGATATTGTTCTTTATTTTTGGTTGAGTCCATGACATGTCCGAAAAGTGATAAAATATAAGTCTTCAATCCTAACTAAAACATTAAAAAATCCAATAATAAGTCTTCAATCCTAACTAACACATTAAAAAAATCCAGTAATGTTTAAGTTTTAACTAAGCTAAAGCCTAAGCTAAATTTATGTCCTAGATCACCATCACTTGCTCTACTTAGATGTGTAGGCACATAATTACAATAAGTATCATTCTCGCAGTAGAATTTAAAACAAAATGAAGAAAAAATAATTATCATTCTAGCAGTAGAATTTGAAAAAAAAATGAAGTTAAAGGAAAAATAACACCTCAGTGCTACTAGATTTTAACACACTGAACCTTCTTGTTTCTTGAGAGTGATCCTTCTTGTTTCCAAATTGTCCAAGAGAAGAAATTCTGTCTGATATTGTTGTGTTTTGTCCATATATTAAGATTGATCTTGTCCTTAGTATGACTTGATCTCGTGTTTGTCTTATTGCTAAATGTTAGTTTGATTTTTAGCTTATTCAATTCCCGAATTTGGGGGTTTGTTTTCTTGTGCCTACTTTATTCAGCTGAGCTGTTTGTTCAGCTTGCTGTTCTTATGTTTGCTTCCCCATGAAATTGAACTCTGTACTAATTGCTTTACTCTGGCTCTGAGATTGATATTGATTGGAGGTTTTTATCCAGCTGAACTGTTTGTGCATTGCACTAGACTCTGGTGGATCATTATTTGAGTCTGCTTTAATGTTCACATCTAAAAAATGCTCTATCCTGAGATTCTCAACCTATATTTTACATAAATGCCAATTGCAAGAGACATTTAAACATGTGATCACTCAAAACAACAATACAGATGTCCAAATCACAAACCTGATGAATCTGAGGTTGTGCTTTCATTCTAGCCCGTTTTTCTTGCAGTGCCCGCTGGCAGCTCTCATATAGATAAAATCCATCAACAATGGAAGACCTTGCAGGATAATTCTTGAAAATTTCCAGCATTTCAAGGCCCTCCTGAAGATTAATCTGCCAGAAAAAGTAAGCATGTTAGTGGAAACCAAAAAATATTTCTAATATAGATTTTAAAACACTGTCATTTATGAAGTTCACACTCTAGCCAAAATCTTGCTAGATAAAGAATATGACAAAGAAAAATTCATTTAATCATTCAGTCGCTTGCAAAAGCTTTCTTAGGGTCAATATTTTCCATATTCTTAATTCTAATTCAAGGAGAATGTTCATAGTAAGACAAAAGTGCAAGATTATTTACATCCTGAGTATCCCTGCTATTTGTAACATGCTTGTTGTCATTGTTTTCAAGTATAATATGGCGTAGCTGAGCATTGGGAATATCTTTTATGATATGCCATCTGACTGAAAATCTCCCAGTCCACTTATCTTGCTGCCAGAAATCCATACTTTTGCTGAAGTCCACGGGTCCCACCATTTCTGCAACACCACAAAATCGTCCACTTCCATTCACCTGAAACATTTGCAAGAAAAGGCTTACCCACAATTGTAAAAAACGAGAAAGGTGCAAACTACATAAGAGAAATAATAATAGGCTTCATTGACAGAAAATTCTTATAGCACAAAAGGAGAAATATTAAATAGTCAACTCAAAGGAAACTTACTGAGAAGAAAAGGAATATTGGACAACCACTAGGATTGTCACTAGCTCTCAACTGTGCATCATCAAATGCTAGATTCAACTTCTGGTTTCCATTGGGTGTGCTTGCCTACACACTGTACTTTATGCTTTTGTGAATATCATCTTCAGTATAGGATTTGATAACAAAGAACTTTGCATCATCATACTTGGTAATAAAATCCAAACGATTGTAACTGTCACCATCACCAAGGACTCCAAGAATTTCATTAACCCTGTCTGAAAACACACTTTGTCCTTCAGCCTGCCTACTGGATAATGCTTGCTGATTTGCTGGCCTTATCGTTGGATGTTGCATTACATCATTTGGGCCACCATGGATCAATTGCCCATTGTCAAAGCAGTCACTATTTTCAACCCACCGCTTATTGTCTACCATCAAACCTGAGTTGTTGCCTCCTATTTCTACTTGATAGGTGGTTATACCATCATTTGTTCTCAACTGTGTGGCAGGAGAAGGAATAACAAAAGGAATACCACTCGGAGGTAATTGTAAATTGGGGATGATATGGGGTAGATAAATTGCTTGCTGCAGCAAAACAAAACAATACCAAGACAAAATTCAAACAACCCAGTCAGCAAAATCAACTCCATTGTCTAATTTAAAAGATATGGATCAGCTATGGATTAAATGAAATATGTTCGTCCAAACTTGCTTCTGAGTTGATCAGTGATTGGTGCCCAATTCATTACTTTCTGTATAAATGCACGAAGAGGAAATCCTACATACCTAGTAGGAATTTCCAGGATTTGTAATCCTAGGACCTCTCCAATTCTTTAGAGTTTTGAATTCACATTTATGAGAAATCCTTGGATTTTTCTTTGTTGATCTCCTGGCCTGATGCCTTTCAAAAATTTGGCGAATCTTCAACAAATTTCTACCTACCTTCTACCTACCCTGTGGCATCAGATATTTTTAATTCCAAGGGGCATACAATTGACAGATTTTAATCATTAGACATACTTGCCCTACAATTTTTTGTTTGTAATTTTGCAAAACATAAAGCTGTCACCAACCTTTATGATAAGTCTGTCCAATACTTTGAAAATGGCTATTAGCTCTTATAGTCAATTTGGGACAGTGTAGCATCATAGATATTTAACTTTCAAGGGGTATAGATTAACAGATTTTATTTATTAGAAAGACTTACCATACTAATAATATTTTTAATTTTTTTATATATATTTATATATAGCAATTTTCGTAAAACATAAAAATGCTATCAAAATTTATGACAAGTCTCTTCCATATTTGAAGTTTATTGTCTTTAATACAAAGAAGGTATCCTGCTGATTGCTTAGCTGCTGAATGGATTAAGGAGATAATATTGCATCAATATGCTTGCATAATAAGGAGATAATCTTGCATCAATATACTTCTGCTATACTTATAGATAATAAATGGCCTTCAAATTTGAGTACTCTGCTCCTTTTATTTCAATGGGGTTTCCTAAAATCCACATCTGATAACCAAACTTCAAAGTCATAAATATTGTTTCCACATCTAATAACCAAAAATATTGTTTCTAATTTAAGATGAGGTACAAACCTTAATAATTCACAGTATTTCAAAATGGCTGACACAAACATGCAAGAATAATTTAAGATCAAAATAGAAAAATTCATTGTATCAATTGCCCACACCAAACATAAAAATCTTGTTATAGAAAGATCAGAATCCAACAGGGAAAACGGTAATAGTTACCACTAAGAGAAAAAATACAAAAGAGAGTATAAGATGCATAAACATATCTATCAATAGTCTAGAAGAAAACAGAGTATAAGATGCATAAACATATCTACCAATAGTCAGGAAGATGTAGACCAACATATGCTAATAATATAATCTATGAGATCTGAAATATGAGATTAACAATGAAAAAAGTTTAGTTTAGTTTTTTGGTTTTAAACAGACAGGTAAGTTAGGCAATCTGTAAAATGAAAAAAAGGAGTATCAAAAGTTACCATAAAGAGCCTAAAAGAGATGCATAGCATGTGAAATAGTCTGTGGGATTGGAAGCACACGACAAACAAAAACTGAGGGTAAAACATTGTAAGTGGAAAACGAAATGTGAGAAAACCAAGAAGGAATCCTCGTTTCACAAGCCTTTTTTACGTAACCTTCAGTTAATGTTTTGTATTTGTGGTTTATGCTAATTATAAGACTAGTAGTTAAACATATTTTACAAAGATAAGTATGCATATAAATGAAGGTTGTTGTCTTGTTTTTGTACAAATAAGTCAGTTAATGATGGATAAATAATGTTTAAGAAATTTGATTGATTGGTTGTTAAAATTCGGATGGTGATATTCCCCATTAAAATTAGGATTTTTTTTATGTGCGATAATACATTCAAATCTGATAATTAAATTTACAACGCCTTAAGTCCTCACACACAGCAATGAATAACCAATAAAATAATTTCGCTTTCACAAATTGATCCGTGCTTCAAACTCTGTGCAGCAACCAGGAAACGCCTAATTTCTCACACAGCCACCCGCAACCAATGAATTGGTTTCTTCAACATACCAGCTGTCTCTTTCCTCTTGCAATAGGATTATCTCCCAACTTGGAAGAGTAGACTGCTAAACCTGCTTTTTGTTTTTGGAATTGCATTTCAGTCATGTTGCTTGTTCATTTGTTATATAGCTGTGTTTTCAGACTGTACAGTCTTCTTTTCACATTTTATTGTTGGCGGATGTTAGATAGTAATGCTTCTTCCTATTTGATTAAGAGTCAGCAGTAAGGTGCTTACAACATAAATTCTGTCAACAGTCAGCAGTAAGGTGCTGTCAACAGTCAGCAGTAAGGAGCAGAGACATTACAGTTTTCCTTAAAAAAACAAAGTCTGGAGCAAAACTTATGAAATATTATGTAACCCATCCAACATCCAAACTTGAATACTATGTCATATATATTCAACACATCAACAAAAATGAAATGTTATAGCTGCAATCCACCCCATCTCCAGACTCCAAAAAGAGAGCTACAATATATATGTGGATTCAATGAGAGAGTTGAATCCCTAAGAAAACATAAATAACATGTAAACTACCAGTCATGTCACTATAATATAATCTATAGTCAGGTAAGAAGAAAATCATTGATCCACAGTTGTATCTGCCCAGCTACAATGACAAAATACCAGCTGTAGAATTGTCTTCAAAAATTAACCATCGAAAGGCAAGGATGGATTACATCGGAGCAACTATATATTATACTATGAATTACATTGTTCAAAACTATATCTTAAATCACGCTAGCTATGAATCTATTTTCCTGGTGGAAGAGGCTTTCTAGCTTTTGTCTGTTTCCATACATCATAAATACCATTCCAATCTACCTCATTCAGAGCATGAGGTGCAGAGAGAGAGAGAAACATTAACATATCCAATGTTTCTAAAGAAAGTCTTGATCTATCATCATTTTTTATCCGACTTAATTTTGAGAAGCCTCTTTCACATACTGCTGTGCTTGCTGGAATAACAAGAATAATTTGCCATAGCTACATTAAACATGGAAATCCTTCAAACCACTCATGTTCTGCTCCACATAGGTCCCATGCTCCAAACATATGCTTTTTTGGATATGACCTATAAATAGTACAAGTAAATTCATCCATTTCACCGAAACATTTAACATTGTCCACAATAGGTGAGTCTCCAACACTGAATTTCTTGCATAAGCGTGCTAACCATCTTCTTGTTTGAGAGTCTCTATCATCCATATCTTCATAGTAATTACAAGGACTAAAAAACTTAGTTGCATTAAATATAGGTAAATCTGTGAACCTTGCATTTAGAAAGTCGATCACCTTCATTACAAAACTTTTTCCCAACATAATGCAATCATCCAATGTCCCCGATCTTTGTGACTTGGGAAATCTTTCAAACCGCAATGCATGTACATGTATCATACCTGTGCAATCTGCAAACTCAAGAGTTCCTTGTTGTGTTTTACTTAAAAATGATGACATGTGCATCGTACCTGCCCCAAATGTGCCTCTTAAAAATCGCTTATGAAGCAAGCTAATGGTAACATCCAAAGTAGTTCCAATGGATGTAATATCAACATGATCTTCTTGGAACTTTTGATTCATCTTATTTAACTCAATAAGCACATCTGCAAGTAAATGAATGCAAAAACGCACTTGAAATAATGTAGCCAGCTCATACATTTTTTTCTCCCCTAACTCCCAATCTCTTAACAAAGTAGGCATGAGCTTCACAAGTCTTTCCATAACCTTGCCTCTAGACAACCACCTAATGTGATGAATTTGTAACACTTCTAACCTTGTGATTTGAAATGAATCCATGAGCTTCTTCAATTCTCCATGTCTTTTGGCAGACTTTCCAAGCCATGAATAAACTTTATTTGCAAACTTGTCAATATCTTGCAACTCTGGAAAATAAGATGAAGCATCATTTGCTACTAATGCTTCTCGATGAGCTATGTAGTGGATCTCTATTAAATGAGGAGCATGTCGATGAAGCTTAGTCACTAAACCTTCATGATTACCCCTCATTGCGGAAGCCCCATCAGACCCAAATCCAACTAGTTTTGTCAAGGATAGATCCATTTCAACTAAAAGAGATGTAACAACATCATACATAGACTGTGAAGTGCCATCTCTAATTTGAAGCAATTGTATGAATTTTGTAACACACTGGCCTCTTCCTTCATTTGTTAGATAGGTAATGTAAATAATTAAATGTTGCACCATAGTCCGATCGGTACTTTCATCAACTGAAATCGAGTAAAATGGGCTGTTGGAAATTTCATCTTTTAATTTTTTCCAATATACTTCTTTCGCAGCTAGTAAAAACTCTTTTCCAGATGATGTGTTTGTATATGCTGAGTATTCATCTGTTAAAGGCATGTGAGGAGTGTTTTTATACCTATTCAAGTCACATATTGACTTATATACTTCTAAGGGTAAGTCATGTATTGCAACAAAATACATGTTCTCAATTACTGATATAATTCTCTCTTTCTCGGCATCTACCATTAGCTCTACATGTTTAGTAATTGGAAGAGTACTCTATTTTCTTTCTCCATCTAAAAGTTGCATGGCAAATTTATGAGCCTCTGATTTTGCATGGACACTTAGACCACTGACTTGAAGAGTAGTACTTCCATCTTTAGCAAATGTAGTTTCTCTTTTGAATTTTACACACCATGAACATTTAATCCTTTGAACACCATTAAGATCTTTAATAACGTAAGCCCATGGAAATCTTGTTTTCCATTTGGAATTGAATGTTCTTTTGGTCTTCTTTGATGTTGTCTCCTCTTCAAGACGTTATGCACTGTTTGATTCATGACCTTCAAGTGGAAAACCATCAAATTCATTTGCATGGTGCATTGGTTGATTAGAGCATCGAGGAATACCAAATGCATCAGCAAGAGAAAGCTGTTTTTTATCTTTCTTAGGGCAACCAAGACGTGACATTTCTCAGTAATTTATCCCTGTATTCAATTAAAAGTATAAAAATAATTCAATTCGGAAATAAACCCACACCTATCCTTAAAAAATTACCTAAACCACCTATTCTTGGATTCACAAATAAGCATTAGTTGCAGACCCATTTGGATTCTATAGAATAAGCTATTAATTCACATTATTTATATGACAAGCAATGAATCCTATAAACCATTTCTAGTCAACCCAAGAAAAATCTCTGGTTTCAAAACCACAACCCAAGAAAGATCTATGTTTCAAAACCACCTAGTAGCTGGAAATACATTCCAAGACATTTCCTAGATGCCAAAAATAGCTCTGCATGGAACCTTTCAATATTTTTATCGACATTGCAAGTGGAACCTTTCTCAATCCATTTAATCCTTTTAAAGTCTAAAAAAATGGAAAAAACACATTAAACAATACTAATTGGGGATAACATATCATCAATAAAAACAAAACAGATAAATGTATCCAGCTAATAAAAAATAAAACAGACAAATGTATCCAACTAATAAAAATAAAACAGACAAATGTATACAGTGTATGTAAAGACTAGTATCCCATGCGCTTGGTGCAGGTCAGCACCAATGGCGATATAGGGCCATATTGTAGCATTGGACGACCATTTCTGACAATAGACATCATAGGATTGAGTTGCAAGGCCATTTATACCCTCTTTATTTCTTATGGACACCCTTCTTATTCTTATTTCGTATCCATTGGAGAATAAGGGGTTGGTTCTCTTTGATTAATGCGTTGTAGTGTGTTGGAAACCAAGTTGGAGTGCATACACTCTTTAATTAAACTTCGATTCTACCAATAGCTTCCTACATAAGCTAAGCATTTGAATGATCCAGAAGTTCATTGTTGGTTCAAGGAGAGGGTTTCTGAGATATATAGGGGTTGATAAAGTAACCTGTAAGCACCCTCTGTACAGGTTTTTGGGCTTGTCCCCCACATAGTCATTAAGGTTTGGATAATATATCGATTTAAATTACAAAGACGCTCTACCTCTTGTTCTCTATGATATTTGTTACCTATACTTTTGAATATAAGGATTTATGGGTTCAAATCTTGAACAAGGAATTCGAATATTGGCATGGCGGCCTGTAATTTATTGGCATGAATTATATTCAGATTTTTACTTCATCGTATGATTACTGTATCACTCGAACAAAAGGGAATTTGTAAACCATGTATCACTCATGGCTTTATTTTTATTCCATTAATTATAACGAAATTTGTATAGGGTATAATCCTAAATTTCTTAATATCAACATCATAGATTTCTTTCGCATGCCTATCAATGAACAAATTCCACATATTTTAGGCCATGTGAAGCACAACAGTCACTGAGAAACTCAAATGTGTACATGTGATTGGGCAAAGACTTTAAATATGCTAGTTGAAGGGAAAAGACTCTAAAACAATTGTTCCACAAAAGAAATTCTTAACCTATCAGACCCAACACGAGAAAGGCCACACAAACATACCTGTGGAGAGGTCACCAACGTCAGGACTCGGGCCAAACAAGAGAACCATGGTGAAGAAAAAACTACCCGCAATATCCGAAGAAGGGAAATAGCAAACGCATTGAAAGCCTAGATAGGACCGAGAAACTCATCACCCGCGGGCCGCTACACATTCAATTTGCAGATTGAATACCAACTCCAAGACCACAGATCGACCGCCGTCCACCAAGGCTTGGCTTGCAAGTTTCCAACTTGCCAGTGTTCACTGCCCAGTGTGGGGCATCAGTTTGTCTAGAACAAACCCACGAATACTAGAGTCAATACCCATAGTATCTAACATCGTTCCTCCCCAATTAGGTATGCTGCTAGAATCAGTTGAAGTAACCCTTTATAGGACACAAAGCACACAGATCCAGATTCCATAGGAAAAGCTTGAGATGCAAGATGTAGCTACAATTAATAGTTGTAATCAATCAATAGCATGCATATCTGCAACACTGCCCATAAACAATCAGGTGGGAAGGCTTCTTGGCCCCTGCTCAGCCTGCAAAGAATGCAGCCTTTATCAAATGTAGGCCACTGCAAGAATTTGGCTAGAACATTGAAGCTCAGCAACAGATTCCCCAGACAGAAAGCAGAAAAGAAGACTGTAGCAGCTGAAGGCTTAATGACAGTGAAGCAGAATATGATTTGAAAATAAAGAAGGCAGTACTGTGGAATTGGGACTACGATTTCTGAGATACCATGCAGGAAAACTGATGGCATGCAAGTTGCAACTACTTTCAAGAGCATCTACAGCAAACATCTACAGCCTTCGTTCATAAAAAAAGCCTGCATTTTATGCTCCAATAGCCCAACATCCCCGACAAAAGCCATTAGCAGAAACGGTGAAAATTTTATTAAATCCAAATGGGTATTACATAACCATTTGCAGTAGCCTTATCATTATTTATTAACACAATAAAACCTACAGCCCGCAGCCTACAGGGATTGATGTGAAATAATTGAATGCTATGGGTGAACTTTAATTGTAAATCTGATTGTTGTTTATGGCGCATTAAAGGCCAGTTAACCATCCAGATTCCGAATCAGTCCGAAACTGTTCCAGACCCCGGTCGGCGGTGACTGAACCATGGAGGGTCGCTTCAAGCTTGGCTCAGGCCATCAATGCATTTTGCACTTCTGGACTGTGGCAGGTTGGCAGTGGCAGCTTGAGCCTTGGAGGCCGAGCTGGGAGTTAGTACCTTGGTCTGTCTAGTGTCACCCATAAAATTGTTGATGGGCAATTTTAGTCACAGCCCTTTTAATGGCATTTAAATCTAAATGAATATTTTTTTTTAAAATGTCAAAAATAAAAAGCTTCATTTTAAATGACGGGCAAAATTCACATACCACTTCACTGACGAGCTGAGAGCCCTTTGACGGGCCCTGACGACCTGAATTTTGATCCCTGTTCCAGACTCAAAAAGACCATAGTAACTGGTGTGATGTGTATGAGTTTTGACATAAGATTATAGTGTGACACGTACGACTTTTGACATAAGATTATAGAAAGAAGTATTCATTACAGGCACCTTAATATATGGTCGAGATTCGGGAACAATGGATCATAAAAAGTGGCATTGCAGAAGTTACAACCATTTCAAGTTGAAGCCCCAATACTTTTTCAATAATTTCTTGCAATGTGAATTAATACCACTTTCGTAAATCAAATTGGAGTAATAAAATGAATTAATACACCTTCGTGAAAACTATATTGTTAATAATAATAACAATAACATTGAATCGAAAGTTAATTCATCAAACTTATTTGTTATTTCCTCCTCACAATTTACAAATCTAAATTCCTCAAGTTAACTTATCAAAATTATCTTTAATTAATCAAACTATCTGTTATTTTATTTATATAATTTAAGACTTTAAATCATTACAATTAATCGACCAACTTTATCTTTCATTTTATATGTTGCTGGTCTGACTCATGGAGGTATAAGGATTAATAATTCGGAAGACGGATTGCTTTGGATGTTTGATGAACAGAGGGGTATAGTGACAGCTAGGAAAGCCTATGATCTTATTGTCAAAAATTACAAATCTGCATTGGATACTGATATTATGATGAAGATTTGGCTCTATAATATTCCTCTCAAGATCAAATGTTTTGTGTGGCTCACCTGTAATAAAAAAATTAATACTTGGGATACCTTAAGGAAAAAAGGATGGTATGGACCCAATAGATGCTATCTCTGCAAGGCGGAGGCAGAATCGGTAGAACATCTTTTTGTCAGCTGTAAATTCCTGAAGGAGGTAATTGGTGGTCTAAGCAGTATTTTAAATGTGAACCTGGACTGGTGTGGCCATACTTTTCTGGAGATATTAAACTGCTGGATTGCTAGGAAGGGATATTTACTGTATTTACCTTTCTTTTTTGTCTGGCATATCTGGAAGGCAAGGAACAGATTATGTTTTGAGGAACAGGAACCATACTTGAATAGATTGATATATACCATATATGATGATTTTTTGACCTATAAGCCACCTCTGTTACAAAAGCACAGGATCAGGAATATTGGGAATTTTCCTTCTCTTGTGTACCCTTCGGTATTTTTTGATGGTGCGGCCGCTAAAGAAGATGGGGGAGCAGGTTTTATTATATGGCTGAATGGTCATCACCATCTTG
>LPNX010819027.1:94541-112966 GCA_001517045.1 Pseudotsuga menziesii
AGAATGTATTCGCTGATATTCACAGGTAGGACTGATTATTACTTCTGCTGTACATGAACAAACTGCTGTACATGAACAGTTTTTTTGGCATATCACTTGAAGATGTAAAAAGTTCCTTTGATTCAATGAATACCAAGGAATGTACTTTTTTCGACTGAAAAAAATACAATTTACAGCATTAAATCACTCAACTTAACCCATCAAACTTTAATATTAACATCTTATAAACAAGAATGCAAACATTAAAAGCCATTATTAAGACATCCATTAATAAACATAATAATAAAAAACTAATAAAAACTGACAATATATTAAAAGCCATTATTAAGACATCCATTAATAAACATAATAATAAAAAACTAATAAAAACTGACAATATATATCCAACATTTTCTGCTGATTAATGCCCGATGAGAATCAATATATACCATTGGATCTGAAACGATTTGGATCCAACGACGCATATTGAACCTCACGGGAAATTTAATGCTCTGTACTTCTTAATCGCCCTTATATCTCGCCATAAACGTAATTCACGTCCACATTTGTGTCGTTACCTGAGAGTTTAAATTAAAATTAAATGTTGATTCCGTCTACACTCCCGATGTGCGATCGATGGCGTCTTTTCAGGTTTACCCGTTTTTTTAAGATGCCATCATTGATGACATGGACAGACTGATTGGTTTGAAATATTTCAAAAAGTTTATTAGAAATTTTGGTGATCAGTTGTAACCATCGAAAAATGCACTTCTTTAATTAGGAATAGCACATGAATATTGGAATTCCTTACAATGTCAAGCTGGTGGATGCCGGAAGCAAATAAAAAAATTCCATATAAATACATACGCCCAATTTTGAAATTGCATACACGAAGCCTCATATAAAACATGTAATGTGGCAGTTATTGATTAAGTTAACTGAGCAGAAGCGAATGGTGTGTTTAACCAAATATTGGTCAGCGTAATGGCGAAGATTAGATTAATATATTTCTATTTCTAATTCCGAATGAATTCCCGATCGATCCTTGTGCGGGCGACGTGGTGGTTACTGTTACTGGTTAGGCTAGCAGCTAGCTATCCATATGACCTTGGAAAATTGTGCCGGTGGGACAAACCTTCCTCCCTGCCCTGCCCTGCTCGAGCAACGCCGCCCACGACACACTTCAAGTATCGCGCATGTCAACTGCCACGCGGCCATTGAAGAGCAATGGCGGGACACAATCTTCATTTTCTTCTTGTGTTCCGCTGGCTTCGTTAGGCGTTTGGTTGCTTGCTTTTCACCTACAGACTAGAAGGACGAGGAAGACCAGTTGCCTGCTTGTTGTTTACCTGCAGACTAAGAATAGGGAAGGAAGGCCAATGAGTGAAGCATCCAGTCACTTCGTTTACTAGCACGATGCAAGAAGCTGCCCGGTTCCCGGTTCCCGCAGCGACTTTAACAGGCGTCCAGTTTGACCTTGCATCTTCCAGAGAAATTGTAAGTGGATGCACTAAATAGAGAAGAATAATGGGCAATTCTGAGGCAAATAATCTATTTTAACTCAGTTAAAACTCTTTTTCATGCCAATTCAGTTGGAAACCACCTTTGAACTCTGAATGTAAAGAATGTGTATGTACGCCATTCAAGTTAAACGAAATATAGCACTTGTTTTTACCTTTTTTGGTTGGGAGTACACTCTTAACTAGTAAGCCTTAACGACTCTCTCATCCTTGGTAACGAGCTTATAATTTTCTTGTCCTGAGCATTGAGGATTTTCGACAAAACCTGAGGTGGGGTTTGGCTGGGGTGGGGTGGCGTGGGATGAAGAGGGTTTAATAAACTTGTTTGAGCAATTCAGGAACTAAACTGTTTTCCAGGGAAAGTTACCACCCAAAGGCTAAACACTTGACATTGTACGGGAAAGGGCTATTTTGTTGAAAGACAGAAACCAGGCATGATCCAGGGTCATTTCCCCAAAGTAGCATCATGCAGATGGTAATGTAGTTTGGATTGCTGCCATATAATGTCATTTTCTGGTTTGAGTGCAAATTAGAGGGCAAGGGCGGATTCTCAGGATAGGATACTAGAATTGTTAGTCATTTAGCACATTAACCTAGAAAATGTTTTTTTATAAGCGCTGTTCAATTTTGTGTAAATTCATTGCACAGTGATAAGGTTTTCATTTAGCACATTAACCTAGAAAATGTTTTTTTATAAGCGCTGTTCAATTTTGTGTAAATTCATTGCACAGTGATAAGGTTTTCATTGCACTGCGATGAAGATATTGCAGTTAGATAAATAAAACTCAGTCGTTTCCTAGCTTTTTGTGTTCTGCAGCATTGACCATAAAAGGCTTGAGCATCAACCTCATAAACTCTTGGTGGAACATCTGCTCTTATATCCGTTAAAACATTTATGTTAAATATACAGCCAGACAGACCCCAATGATATGTTTGTAAAGTGCATTCGATAAGTTGCAGCGGCAAGAACCAGTTATAAACTGGGCCTTTTAGTATTGCACTAAGATATATATAGAACCAGAGTTTTAGTATTGCACTAAGATATATATAGAACCAGAGGAGGAAGATCATTCAGAAAAGTTGTGGTTCTTACATTTGAATCAGAAAGAGAAAGGTCCATTAAAAAAACAGCGGATGATTCGACAGGGAAGATATATAGGGAATTGTAAGGATCAAACAGTTGATATATAGGGAATTGTAAGGATGAAACAGTTTAATATTGGCACAGAAGACCAACCTCGGTTTTTAGGGAAGATGTATAGGGAATTGTAAGGATCAAACAGTTTAATATTGGCACAGAAGACCAACCTCGGTTTTTAGGGAAGATGTATAGGGAATTGTAAGGATCAAACAATTGATATATAGGGAATTGTAAGGATCAAACAGTTTAATATTGGCGCAGAAGACCAACCTCGGTTTTTATTGAAGATTATTTTGGACAATTAAGTGTATCTGAGGTTGCGGCTTAAAGAATATGTATACCTATTCTAGAACTTAAAGCTTAAGGGAGAGAGAAACAAAGATTTATTGAAATATTTGCCATAATAAACTGCATTGATGATAAAAAGCTTGAGCATGAACATCATAAAAGTGATTCAGCAATGGTTATTTTTATAATAAACTGCATTGATGATAAAAAGCTAGAGCATGAACATCATAAAAGTGATTCAGCAATGGTTATTTTTATAATAAACTGCATTGATGATAAAAAGCTAGAGCATGAACATCATAAAAGTGATTCAGCAATGGTTACTTTTTATAGAGAAAGTGCTTACCCATGTTTTCAAAAAGAGTAGGACCGTAGTAGGAGTCGTTAGCTTTTTTTTCAAAATGTGGTTCACCATTTGTTAGAGGGCTACTCCACGGAAAATCCCAATACCTGATATTCAAACTGAATCAAGGTATGGCCAGCTCATCATTCACAACATTTATTACAAAGGGCTCCACAAGAGCATCATGTCACTTCCAAGTTAGCTTTTTTTTCAACTGGTGGTTCACCATTTGTTAGAGGGCTACTTCACGGAAAATCTCAATACCTGATATTCAAACTGAATCAAGGTATGGCCAGCTCATCATTCACAACATTTATTACAAAGGGCTCCACAAGAGCATCATGTCACTTCCAAGAGTAGAACCTGGGTGGGGAGGATAGCATTCATTCCTCCCAACCACCTAAGCTACATCCATTTGATGTTAGAGTCGTTAGCTTATAAATGATACCCTGCACAATCTTTTCAAAAAGAAAAAAGAGTAGGACCGTAGTAGGAGTCGTTAGCTTATAAATGATACCCTACACAATCTTTTCAAAAAGAGTAGGACCATAGTAGAAGGAGTCGTTAGCTTATAAATGATACCCTACACAATCTTTTCAAAAAGAGTAGGACCATAGTAGAAGGAGTCGTTAGCTTATAAATGATACCCCGCACAATCAAATGATGGATGGGAAGTCAATGCGCCTGTCGTTGAGTCAATAAAATAAAAGGGATAATGACTGCAAAATAATAATGGTAAAGATGATCTTGGTCATATCAACCAATGAACATGCGACACTGAAACCATTTCATTATTGAATGATTGATTACGTGACGTGGTAATAAAGTTGAAATGATCGCAAAATAAGATGTGAGCCAATGAGATGATAGATAATTGTAATTATATTATATTCATAAAAATATAAATCTATGTTTACAATGTTTACTTTATCTATTTTTGGTTAAGATGTGAGCCAATGAGATGATAGATAATTGTAATTATATTATATTTATAAAAATATAAATCAATGTTTACAATGTTTACTTTATTTATTTTTGGTCAACCATGGTTAATATAAGGTCAAACGCCTTATCGATTACAATATAACCATATAACCTACCCTAGCCTGCGGTAGGGATAATAAGTGAATAGAAACTGTATTTAAGTATATCCAACTTAACAAAAATTTAAAATTAAAATTACATAAGGTACATGCTACACTACTCACCTCGCCTCCTCACTTATTTGGAGGGAGTTTAAGTTAACCCGGCCTCCTCGCTTATTTGGAGGGAGTTTAAGTAAGTTAAGAATTCTAACAAAATACTGAAATTTGTATCTACCAAAATCTCTCAAAATCTCTCTTTTCCCTATATAACACAATTATAATGATATCACTATTTATATAACTAATATTAAAGTAAAAAAGAAAAAAAAATTAAGGAATATTAACTTTTCCTTTCATATACATTTTATAAAAAAATTTAAAACGTGCACATATCAATAATAACATTTATCCTTTCATACACATTTTATAAAGAACATTTGAAACGTGAAAATATAAATAATCACATATATGTTAATTTAAACCAGTCTAAACCTTGTTATTCTTAATATTTATATATCTGTTTGCCTATTAAATATTATAAAATTTGTAAACTATAATATATTAATTACATAATCATAATATATACAAAATGATAAAACAACCAAAACCAAAAAGCAAAAAAACAAAACGAAACTTAATAAACACTTGAGATGGATTTGGTCGGGCTCCAGCCAGCGCGGGATAATAGCGCCATGAAAATAGAGGGGGGGCTTTTCATGAAGGACTAGGGTTCGCTCAAATGAATGAAATGGAAGGATTGGGGTTTGTTTCAGAGGGACGAAATTAACAGAGAAAACTGGACATGGGATTGCTGAAATTAACAGAAAGAAATTGAAAGCCAAGCCCGCTGTAATGAAGAGAGCATTGTTTATTCTTTCTAAATGGAGCTTTGAGATAGACCGACTTCTATAATAGCAGAGGGAAAATAAAATGTTGATAAATTGTATTTGACTGAAAGAAAGCAGAGGGTGAATAAAATGTACCTATTATTGAGAGAGAGCAGTTACTGTTGAGCAGCTCAGTCGCCTTTTTTTGAATTCTTTGCTCCAGTAGTGGATTATCCAAATATTGCATCCTCATCTATCACATACACACAGGACAAAGACACATAGACTGAGATGCCCAATCACAAATACGGAACCAGAACTGAGATAGGGGAGGCCGAGGCAGTAAATGCAAAATTTCGGTAAGATTTGATAGTATATATATACACTTTCTTTCAACGGATACATTGGCCTCTCTCTCTTGAACAGTCATTTCACAAAAAACGCTCTCATGCTTTTTGGCTATAAAAGTTGATAAAAGCAAAAACACTCATGCTTTTTGGCTATGTTTTTTTTGCTTTTTAATTTCTTTCTATTCTTGCTTTCTTCAATGCATCTATTAGCCTTGATTTACCTTAAATTTGTGAATTTTCCAGATTCTCTTCCTAATTTGTACAGTCCGATATGACCTGGACAATAACTTTGGCAAAGTATCGTGTGAATATCCATTTTAGGGGGCTCTGTCTGGATGGAGGTTTATTTGATATATATGGACCAATAGGAGCCAAAATTGAGTTGTTGAAGTGGAACTGTAACTTAGAGCTGCCAGCTGCATTGGTGAGAGATGAAGAGTTGTCTAGCATCCAAAATTGGGGTTTCTGTAATTATCACTGGTATCTGAAATGAAAATGGAGTTACTTTGGGCAAGAACAAGTTAATGTTTGCCTGAACTCGGAAAGACCAATGTAGGATTAGTTTGCTCTCTAAATCTTTGCTGGAGCAGTGTTGTTTGTGATGGGTTTGCAGCATGGATTTACTTTGGGCAAGAACAAGTTAATGTTTGCTTGAACTCGGAAAGAGCAATGTAGGATTAGTTTGCTCTCTAAATCTTTGCTGGAGCAGTGCTGTTTGTGATGGGTTTGCAGCCTTTCCAATTCAATTTCAGTTTCAATTTCTTAGGCTTCCTCCCACGTTTCAGTCTGCAGTTCAGAGTGGCTTTCACTTCTAGAGGCCCAGAGAATGATTTGGTGATTGGATGGCAATTTAAGAACTGTGAAAAATGAAAATATGGATATTTGGGATCAGTTGGAAGGCCTTGTATATCAGACTGTAAACGTTGATACATACAATCTTATTAAACGAGTTTGGTGATCTCGGCCATCCTCCATGGCTACATTCCTATGTTCTTCTTGGGGTAATGCATTGTGATGGTGATCAGACTTGTTTATATTCAGGGTTTTGCTGGACCTTTAGAGAAATCTTGGTGGTAGCCATTGCTGGAAATCTTATGAAGAAATGTGCAGCTTTCACAATGGGGAATGGTCGGTGGTAGCCATTGCTGCAAATCTTATGAACAAAAGTGCAGCTTTCACAATGGGGAATGGTGATATTGTTTCATGTAGATCAAGAGACTGATTATATATAGCACCTTTAGAGATGTATAATGAAAAGTGGTTAAATTTGAAAGGTGTTTTGTCATGTTGCGCTTGGATATGCGCTATTTCTGTTTATGATTATGGAGAGGTGAAGGTCTTGATATTTGGACTTGTTGAAGATGGCAGATTGCAGGTTAAAATAAATGGTTGGATTATTTGTAGTACCTGTACTAATTTTCAGTGTTTATGAGTTGGCCCTTTATAATTTGCATCTTGTTGAGATTGTTGCCTAGAACACCTAGTTTGATTCAAAGAGTTCCTTCCTTTTCTGGAGGAGGAACTTGACACCTAGTTTGATTCAAAGAGTTCCTTCCTTTTCTGGAGGAGGAACTTGACACCTAGTTTGATTCAAAGAGTTCCTTCCTTTTCTGGAGGAGGAACTTGAACACGTCTCCTCTTATGTGTTATTCTGTAGATTGCGCACTACACAGGTATGAGAGTTCCCTGAAAAATATCGGAGATGCTTATTTTAAGGAATGCTTGCAGCTCAGGAAGACTCAAGAGTAATCTAAAGCATTTTCCCCTTGGCCTTAAAATTTTCAAAGATGGCAGGAAGAGTTCATATTTTAGAGGCCTGGTGTGATCATCTGTTCAGTGATGAAAGTTTTGTGGACACTTCTATGGCATATTGCAGCACACCGTCTTTGAAAAAAATGCTCTGGGGTGTTTCGTTTAGATGGTTTATGAAAAGAAGTGTTAACAATGGCTGGAATGGCTGACAATTGATGAGGTTTAAGGTTTAGTTCATGAACTTTAGAAGAGTTCCAAACTCTAGGAAAGCCAACAGAGGCTGCAAATAATGTGTTAGAGTACTACAATGATGTTTTGAAGTGCCATAGACCTTTTTTGTAACTGCTCTAGAATGGGTGGAGGCTTTAAGGATTGGATTTTATATGACGTGGGGGAATCAGGGAAATCCCATGTCAAATTTACAGTTATCGGATGTGCAAATTCACTCGTATTTGGTTGCAAAACAATGATTACTTCTTGAAACCAAACTACAAATGGAGGGTCAAGCAAAGGAAGATGTAGATGATGATATGTTTTCAAAGACAGCAGCAATTTTAGTGGAATGGCTACTCAGACTTGAGTATGGAGCTTTGCTTTGCATTTTTTTTAACCTGTATAGGCTTTATATTTTTTGGTATTGCTAACAAATTACCATTAATGATAATTAGGTTTTATCGTGTAATGGGGCGATATCAATTTGCTACATCTCAGTATCCTTGAAACTTACTGCAATTTTATTTTAAAAATTCAATGAACGCATACTTTGTGATTTGCTATTTTCTGCTCTTTAATATCTATGCTTTGCCTGTGTTCTAACTTTATGCTACTAAAACTCGATAGAACCCACTCTTGGATGGTTGCTTCTAAGCCAACACCCTAGCTATTTTGAATTTTGCAATTTCTGACTACAATTAATATTATGTACGGACATTAGCTGATAATCTGGGTTGTTTTTCTTACATCCATGGAGCTTATCTTGCAAACTGACAAGGTAATAAATAATGGGACACAGAGTTTGACAAATAGGTGTTAACTAGTTAAGGGCCATTTGATACTTAGTTCATCTAGATTTGGTTCTCTAACTACTGGATAAAGGCTCGGTAGAAGGTTGCTTTGGGACAACACCATTTCTCAAGTGACTTAACATTTCCATTATGAATTATCCTGTGCTACTTCTTTGCGTGAGTTTTACGGAGAAAATAAAATTGAAATCTTGTTTTTGTTATGGGTAGGATAGATGAGATTGTTTGACTTCTATTGAGAAAGATACATGTTGCTGTTGTGATTGTAATATTTTTTCTTGTAAGCTTTACATAGATCTTATCCTTTAGTTATTTTGTCCCGGGCTTACAATAATGCGATGAAATATAAATTTAAAGCCCTATTCCAATACATGGGCTTAGAATATTGTTAATTTCTAAGCCCAATTTCAATAGTTATTTGAAAATGATCCCCCTTTTTGGATAGTGAAAGATGTTCCTTTTAGTTTTTATCATCCCTTGAAAGTATCGGGTTTAAAATATTTGGTAAGAAATGCACTTGATTCTCTGTAAATATCATCAAATGTAACATGACATCAACAAATTCTCTGACTTTCAAATTGTTCATTTTAGCGTCTTCAATATTACAAACTCTTTTACATATGGGTGCAGTGGTATTTTTGAGGAGGCTTGCTTATCCCTAATGTGTGGGTTCTGGCTTATCACCAGTTAGTTGGAAAAAGATTGCATGATAAAAACTCAAGGAATAAGGAAATACAACTCCTCCTATCTCAATTTGGGTACATATATGCACATGCATAGATAAACATTATGTTATTTGCTAAGTTGCCAGAAAACGTGGGTACGGGGACGGGGACGCCACTTTTTGAAACAGGGTACTTCGGTACGTCGGGAGGCACTGTAGGCATATATATATATATATATATATATATCTGTGAGTGTGTGTGTGTGTGTGTGTGTATGTATATATATATTTATATATGTGTGTGTGCGTGTGTGTGTGTTAAAATTTATAAAAATAAAACATTTCACACTCACATCATACATGCATATTTGATATTTCTAAATTCAATGATTCATATGAACATTCGCATTGAGAATTTCAGACTTAAAATAATAAATTTGATAAATCATATGACATAGACTCATATTAGAATATCAACTGGAACGCTGAAGTTATATTAATATAATTAACAACATAAAATATTATATGTCCATGACACCATGAGTTCAAACTTCATTACCGTACTACATCCAAAATTTGCCTAAAGGCATTTTTAGACATGAAAAAGAAAGTTTAAAACAGTAAACATTGAACATGAACAAGATAGTTGATTTGGCTTCCTCAAGCCATGTCATCAGCAGCCTTAGGATCAATGTCATTAGCATCACTAAGGTCCTCTGTCACGTTGTCGCTGGAGTAGTGAGCACAATGCACTAGCCGTGAGAAATGCAGTGTTGCGCTGGTTTAGGTAAGGGGCAAGGGCTCGCATAACATGTGTTTTAGTGTTTTATTATTTAATTTTAAAAATTTTAAACTTCAAAATTTTCAAATTGACTCATCTCGAACAACGAGCTAAGATAAATTGTCCAATGGCTTTATCGGCCGCGTACCCAATCACGTGGTACGGCATACCAAAATCCACGCAAGTACCCTATTTTCATACATGAAGTACTCGGTACGTGAGATTGGATTTGGGTACGGCTGGGGACGTACCATTGAAGTACACAAGTACCCGGTACGTGTACCTGATACTGGTTCGTGTACCCGACCCCCCGGTACGGGTACCCATGCAACACAGGTTATTTGACTTTGAATGCTATGGATGCTTTTTGTCAATTTGCAGAGTGCAGTTCATTGCGTGTTTGCATTTACTGTGTTAAGTTGTTTAAATGCTTGGCATGTGAGCATTTTCAATTAGTTCTCAAAGCACATCAAGAGGGAAGTACATGCTTTAAGCATTTTCCTATTTCAAAAGAGAAGCTTTGGAATATTAAATACACTTTATGTAATATTATGTTTGTCCAATATTATGGGCACACTTAATGCAATACTAACATGATGATAAGCTTCGATGTGCACTTCGTGTTGTTAAGACAACTTACTGTAGTTATAAACTTGAATCCTTTGGCAAGGAAAACCTTGGAAACTCTAATAAAAAAATAGTTAACAATAAAATTAGTGTACTGTGTTTGGCTGGCATATCAAGTTCATAAAAAGAGAAACACATGCTTTTTAGGTAAAATAATAGTGTACACTATTGGTGAACATGACAAAATTAAAATTTTGAGATGATAAAATAGTTATTTTGATAGTTTTGTAAATGAGCAAACAATCAATTGTAGCCATTTGGAGAAGTTGTCACCATAAAATTTTCCTTGTTTTTTTATTCTGATTTCTATATTGGCGAATTTAAAGCACTTCTTCCAACTGTGGTGAGATTTACGCATTTTCAATTTATGTTCCTTTTTTGGGAACTTCTTAAACCCTGATGTACTGTTCCATAGGATATCACTGATTTAGTATAGTGACGTACATAGACTTTTGTTATACAATGCAAAGTATGCATTGATGGTTTTATGCTTAGAAGAATGAATCCTATTGTAATCACCTTTGTACTCCTTACCTGCTCTTTGCAGAGTGTACATTGTGCAGTTCATGCTCATTAGAGTACATCCTATTGAATTATCTCTACAGTTCATTTGCCCCTCCATGGTGATTGAGGACACAAAGGAAGAGACAACTTCCCTCTTATCTCTTTCAGTGTTTTCTTTCTAGTTCCAGCATTACTTGACATGCTCTTGACAAGTCTTTTGCTTATGTATTCATTTCATGTCTTTGCATCTTTCTTTCGTTGAACTAATCTTTTAGATTTTTGTAGCTTTGTCCTTATATCGTATATCTTTTCCTATTGTTGTTAGTGTAGCTATAGGTTCTTCTTGTGCACTCTCACTTTGCATTATACTGATTATACTATTTTAGTCCCATTGACCCGCCTTTATGGTCATTCATTGAACATTAATAAAACTTTCTAGATCATCTTATCTACCTATTGGCTATGCGTTGTGGATGACTGCCAACTATTTTGGATAAGTTTCTTGTAAAAACTAATAGCTTCTCAATCCCATTGTCTATCAGTTTGGTCCTTGGACAAAATTTTAAACTTATGGTCACTTTTAGCTTTGTACTTGTTTCTGCTGCAATCCAGAACTACAAAATTTAATTGAAGAGCTCAAAGAAAAAGCAAGTAAGCTTAAAGGAATGACTGAGGAACTTTAAACCAGGTAATTCACTTTGCATACTGTCCCAACTATGAACAAGCAAGGAGTAGAAATTAGAATGTTGTCTTAAAGGTTTTTTAATAGGCCGAGACATGTATATGTCAAGGCACATACGTGCTACAAAACGAGGTCCTGAATTTGGAAGAGATAGCACCCTAGTGCATGCAAAATGAAGCAGGAATTTGGTCATTTATATGAACACGTTGATGCCATTTGTATGGAGGTGGAGTTCCAAGGAAAAGCAGGAGAGACATTAGTGTCTCTAAGTCAAGTCGCCAGGGTCTGCACTTTAAGGACAAACTATAAGCATTGTCTGGAGATCTCGATAAGCATTTAAGTTCTTTGAGCACTTGTTTCTGAATAATTGCATGACGGATATATCGTGTTTCAAATATTAATAAGGGATTTACTATTTCTATCATCTTTTTGTAGGTTTCTATGAGGATGACAAACAAGAAGCTTCTAGAGATGCTTGAATTTGATTCACATTTATCAACAATTTTATGCTAGTCTAGCATTTTCCGGGTGTAATCTCTAAGGCATAAATTGAGGAAGGGAAAACATAGAAGTATGCACTTGTAATCTCCCCAATAGATTACTAATGTATATGAGTGGAAACATGTTGTGATTTCATCTGTTGAATCCATGCCCTTCCTTCTTTGACTGCATGGACCTACTAGCATTCAATCTTTTGATTTTCTTAGATAAAATTATTTTTCTAGGTAAAAAATGGCACATGAAAAAGGGTTGAAGATGAGGCTTACCACTGATACTCTGAGTTCAAACATGTTGAAAATGAAGCTTACCATTACTAATCTGAGTTCAAACATGTTGAAAATGAAGTTTATCACTACTACTCTGAGTTCAAACATGTTGAAAATGAAGCTTACCATTACTAATCTGAGTTCAAACATGTTGAAAATGAAGTTTATCACTACTACTCTGAGTTCAAACATGTTGAAAATGAAGCTTACCACTACTACTTTGAGTTCATACTTGTACATTTGAAGGACAAAACACAAGTGTTATACAAATGGAAACGTGAATGCGCTTCCTTTAACCAAGTGCCAAGCACTTACCACCACCTATCAAGATGCTGGCTCTTCTATACTCTTTATAAGAGTGTGTGACCACTCGTCCTGATTTGACAACCATAACAAAATCCACTAATTAATGGCTCTCTTGTGAGGCACACCATCCTTTGAGAGGCAGATATGGAAAAGTAAAGGTATAAAATGAATGGGGAACTAGTTGTTAGTATTAATAAAAACTATATTATAAAGACGTCTTTTTCTTGTAATAAACTTGTTGATATTAAAATCAGAACATTCAATGCCCCACAGTCAAAATGTACTAGCAATTAGAAGGTAGTCATTATGAATTCTGCAAACTATGTCTCGACTCTCAAGTGACATTAATCTAGATGTGCATTTTATTTTTTACTAGTTGCAGCATGTTTTCTTCTCAAACTTCAGAGTGGAGTTATGACTTGTGGACAAAGATGGAAAGTTGGAGGTATTGTCTACACTAATGGCAATAGAGAAAACTATTGCTCATTTTTATGTCCAAGTTTTTAATCATGGCCATGGGATTTTCTTCTTGAATACAAGTTACATGTGGAATATGACTCAGGAGGTTAATTTGGAGTAATTGCAAAGTAAAAGATGGTGTTACCTTAGCTTGTGGATTACAAAGATTATGTGACGAGTCACTTAGCCCATTGTCACTTACCTCAACCAACATGTTAGGGTTAATTGCTAACTATTATCCTTGGAGATAAAGACATGTAAATAAAAGGAAACAGAGAAAGGAATAGAGGTAGTCACTTGTTTGAATGAATCTATCATACTATCTTCAATAACTGGTTCATTCTAAAGTCTTCATTCTTTAGTTGTCTTTCAATATTAAGAAGAGCCACTACTCATATGGATTATTTTCTTGTTGGTGTCTACTGTCATGTCTCATCATTCATATTGCGTTGTACTCTAGTTTTTCAACTAGTTGGTAGTTGCCATAGGTAGTATGTGTAGTTGCAATTGTACCTACATTAGTTGTCAAGCCTATGATTTGCATTTTATGAAAGAAACCCAAGGCCACATCCCAATGACTATTTTGGGCATAAATTGTGATCATGGCATACTATGAGCTCACATTATCTTATGCCTACCAATTCCATTTCGCAAAAGTCCTCAAGGGTGTTATGACAATGACCATTCTAGGATAATTGGTAATAATAATAGTCCATGAGATAACACTAGACTTTATTTTTGATAGTTACATTTGATAGAAGAGCCCTATGAGCTCCTCAAGATTCCCGCTAATTATCTCCTTAAAAACTTGCGTAAAGTCAGATAGGGTTCCCCAATTATCAAACTTAAATGTGAACATATGGGAGCTTTTTAGTAGATGGAAAAATAAATCCATGGGACATCAAGCCTTGTGAATATGGGTTTTTTTATTGGGATTCAAATCATGAATGACATATGGAAACTTTATAGTGTTACACAAAAAAATCATTTTTGGAAGTAAGGTAGTTAACAACGAGGGGTAAAAATGGAAGGCAACAAAGGTCATGATGTCATGTCGATAAATCTATGTATATTCACCCCATAGTCTCAAGCCATGCCCAATTGACCACAATCCTAACTATGACATTAAGGCAGTCTTACAACATCAATAGTGATAGTGTCAGGAAAAGTAAAAATATTCTTTTTAGTCTCTTACAATTATACACAAGATTAGTAGTTCTAACATCCACATAGAAGTCCTTTGACATGAAAAGTGGAAGTTGTTTAACTATCCGACTCTAAATCTACCATGAGTTTGGAGAGATCCTAGAAGCTTTTGTAGAGCAAGGGAAAACAAAACCTTTCTCTAAGCCCAAAATAGTTGATGTTGTATGCCAATGGGAAGAGATCACAATCTTTTTGAACCAATAAACTTTGTAAAATAACATTATTGGCCTATAATATCAAGGCCTAATATATAGGTTCATGGGGATATGACTTTCTTAGTAGATCATAGTCAACTGGAGTAGTAGAGGTAAATGTGCAAAGTGAGGTTCATTTGTAGTGTTTATCAATCCTAGAAGATTGAGAAATCAGTTATGAACAAGTTCCATAGTTCATGGGAAGAGGATTATCCATAACCTATGACGAGCTAAATTATTACCCTAAAAAGAGCAACAAAGATAGAGTGCAATTACTTATCAATCTGGGGTTTGAGAGAAGCTTGCGAGATGTCGTGCACTATATGTGCAGAATCCAGGTTCATTATTTACAACTTGTTTTTTACATGCTTCTATGAAAGGAAATCGCATCACGCCACACTTTATAAATTAAAGGCTAGCTTAATCACTCTTGGCAGTGACCCATGTACTTGAACACCAATCATGCGAACGAGAAACTTGTTTTCACCAAGAAATCTCTTTGCATGATCTAAATAATTCATTTTTCCATGGATCACCGCTCCTGTTGTTGGTGAGACAACTACTATGGAAAGAAAAATACTAGAAAGGAAAGCAAGCTTGCATGAAATAAACAAACAAGCAATTCTATTTTCCGAAATGTAAAGGAAAATTAAAGACATGCATTCAAAATGAAAGTTAACTAAAAAATACTAACTGTAATCACTAGTTTGACTGGTGGTGGTGCTTCGGTTAGGATTACCAATAATTAGAGAAATCATAGGTCTCATTCCCTTTTTTGTTAAAGTTAGTGCAGCTGCGAGACCTATTCTCAGAGAATGGTTTCCTAGTCAATTGATTAGGACATAGTAAGACCCTAGAAGGTACCCAACGGCCCCTAGTAGTCTCCTGGGGTTCTTGGTCTAGGACCAAGCAGGTAGATGCCATGGCAAAGCGCCTAGAATGTGGCTAGGGCTCCTATATGCCTCTAGGGTATTCTGATCTGGGACCAGGGATGTGATGTCCAAGTAGAGCCTGCAGGTAGAGGTAGAGATATATTCTGGTATGGGACCAGGGACATGATGTCCAAGTAGGTTCTGCAAGTAGTTGATCAACTTTTAGTGTGAGATTGAAACTCAGCTTAGTACCATTCTGCGAGAGAATGGAGGACCTGATTAGAGTTTAGGGATTGATCAACATGATTCAGTGTGAGACTGAAGCTCAACCTAAGGCTGAAAGCCATTCATTAAGAATGGAAGATAATGATGTCCCCTCTCCTAATTGGTTATTGCTAGATTGCTTCTCAAAGAATTGGCCACCCCTTGACGATGTCCCTAGCACCTAACCCTTAGGAGCAGTGTTAAGGACACAAGGATTGTACCATTCGTTTGGATCTTCCCCCTTATACAATGATGACAAAATATATAAAACTATGTACCTTGAGAGAGAGAAAAGTCTTTGGTCTTGTTGGTCCTATTTGAATGCTTGTCCACCTTTACGGTTCACTTTGATATTGTGGTTGTTGACTCATGGTCCTATTCTTACTTGGTCCTAGGACTCTCACTTGTGTGCACCTTTGATTATGACGACTCCTACTTTATGGAGTATATTTACCTAATTGTTTATTAAAGACCATTGGACCTTGTATTGTTATGGTTACCTTATGTTTTGTTATAAGGACCCTTTAACCCACTTATGGTTTTGGACTTTTTCACTTTATGTTGGACCTTTCGACTTTCACTTTATGAGTTTATTATAAATTCTTTAATTAATTATTTTATAGTCTTATTAATAAAATCTTTATGATTTTATTAATAAAGACTTTTTTCCCATTTAGTCTCATCTTAAGACCTTTATTTTATTATTATTGTTTTGAGTATTTTATAATACGGTTAGTGGTCAAACCTGTTATTTTATGGTTTGGATTATTTAATATTATTTACTTTATGATTTGGATTATTTAATATTATTGGTCCATTTTTTTATTTTATTGTTTGGTCACTTTATTATGGTTATTGTGGACCTCAACGTGAATCTATTACACTATTTAACATTATAAAGAGATGAGGTTATTTTTTATGTTATCATCAAATCTTTTGGAAGCCTCTCCACTTACCTTGACATGTTCTTTCACAGTTGTCTGTGATCTCATCCTTCACGTGCTCTGCATGATCTCTCTCTACGTTTTTATCTTTCATAGGCTCTGCTTGATCTCTCTCTGTGAATCGACCTCTGCGATGTGTTTATTTACTAATAGAGTTTTCTCTTTGTCGTTTTTCCTTCACATGATGTTTTTCTTCACGAGCTGTCTGTCGTTTTTCTTTCACGGGGTTTCTTCTCTGCCGGCTGCCTGCATTTTTCCTTTGTGGATGCCCACACTGATCTGGGATTTTCTCTTCTGTCGGCTGCCCATGCGGTTCTGGATCTTCCTTATCTGTCGGATGCTACCCGCACGTGACTCCACTGATTTGTGTCTACTCTGTTTGTCGAATCCAACTGCGGGCTGCCGGTACCTTCCCAGGGTGATCCCTCCACGCTCTATTTGATCCACGAATTGGATAGCCCGTGGCTGCCTTTGCATACTTAGTCTACTCCATGGGCTGGGTTATCCGTAGCAGACTCCGAGATCTTCTAGCTACCGTGATGGTATATATTGACTGCTACACTATATCAGTAGCGTGATTGTGTGTTAGTTGGTAATTTGATTGAAGGTTTGTTTACTTCTACCTGAACTCTATCTCTCTCAAGGTACGTATATGGTTTAACCATTTTTGACTTGTCCTTCTAGTGACAAGATCAAAATTAGAACTATCTGAGTATAAGGTGGATCCAATAGTGGTTATGATTCTCTAACTTAGTAATACTCTGTAGTTTATTTGAGAATTATTTTTCTGTACATGTTATTTATTATTTTTCTGTATATGACATTCCATGAAACATATCAATGATCAACTTTAACGCGGTGACCAGCAGAGCGTTAAGTTGATAAAGATGAAAGTTATGTTGCTATGTTTTATTACAGTTTACTTAAGTTTTTATATGTTCATGTATTGACGTTTATTACTGGTATTAAAACTCATCTAACCTGTAAAATTCAACATGGTATCAGAGCTTAGGGTGTAGCTAACTCTATTTTGCAGCTAACAGAACCTACATCGATCCTAAGGCAAGATCTATACTTCACAAAAGCTTACTCTTCAGGTTGACAAGTAAAGGTTAAGATGACTACTCCTTTAGTAAAATGATAAATCAGAAGATAGGCTCGAGGGAGCCTCCAACTTCAATGCATGGACGACTAGGGTTCTAAATATCCTAGACGAAAGCGATATAGATGATTTGGTTACTAGAGTTGTTGAAGAGCCCACTACAGCCCAAGGAAGAGCATCATTCAAGAAGAAGCAAGCCAAGGCAAAGTGGGTTATCTTTGACTCAGTTAAAGATAACCTAATGGTTGTGTTAGCTCCACTAAGGACAGCCAAAGAATGCTTTGATGCTCTAGCTAACCTCTATGAGAAGAAAGCTCCTACTTAGAGAAGAGCCTTAAAGAAACAACTCAGATCACTTAGGATGGAGAAAGACGAGAAGGTTGCTACCTTATTTTCTAGGATGATCTTGTGCAGACAGTGTTCGCTGGCCTTCCTACAACGTGGGAGACATTCTTGGCTTCAGTGAATGGAAGAGGGGATCAACCCAACTTTGAAAGGTTGTGGCATGATTGTTTAGATGAAGAAAGCAGGATCCAAAGCAGATCCATGCCCCCACCAAAAAAGAACCAAGCTCTAGTCGTCAAAACAAAGAAAGGAAAGAATCCCTCTCTACACTAGGATCATAGTAAGGAACCTCGAGGTAAGTATTCCTTTAAATCAAGAGTTAAGTGTTATAATTGTGGTAAGCCTGGTCATTATGCATGGGAGTGTAGAAAACCATCTAACAAAAATTGGCATAGAAAGAA
>LPNX010819027.1:117563-130476 GCA_001517045.1 Pseudotsuga menziesii
CCATGTATGCAATCTATTAGTTGAATGATCCTCTATTAAATGTTTTTAAATATATTACTTCAACGCTCAATCAATAAAAAAAGGATCAGCTGCAATCTTTCACAAGGGCTTAGCATATAATAGGAGTACCTAAACTAGAACAAGTTAGAAATAACAAGCTTATCATCTTAATACTACTACTACGGATAATTAAGTACCACAATTCAATCCAAAAGATATAAGGGCCAACTTTTGGTGAAATAGTCATTTATTGTGATGAACATCAACTCTAAGGAGGGTATTGGACAAATAAGGGTAGGTGAATATGGGAAAAAAGTATACCATTTTGGGGGCCATCATTCCCCCCTTCCAAAAGTATTATATGTCCCCATGCAACTTGTCATTCCCTTTCCAGAAACCCTGCATGAATGTCACTCTAATTGTATGTTGGGTACCCAAATTCCTCTATTGTGTAAAATCCAAAGTTCTTGTCTGCTTGACTCCATTGTGTAGTTCTGTGAATTCTTCCCAATGTGCTTATGTACATTGAATTTTAAACCTGCCCCATCAGTTGGACACATCGATCACACTAAGAGGGGGGGGGGTGAACAATGTGTATAGCTTTCGTTACTTTTTCAACATTACCAATCATCAACATCTTATTCAATATTATGCAAAGTATGTTGTTATCATTATATCAACAATTATAGCTCATCATCACATAAGAAGGATAACAAAACACAGTACATAGGATTTTTACGTGGAAACCCAAGTCCTTGGGGAAAAACCACGAAAGCCTTTTAATAATTTTAACACCCCGGTTTTGATCCCAAAGGGGGAGGGGAATGTGTGCCTCAGTTTTGACCCCATGGTATTGAATTGTACATGATGTATATATTGTATTTGAATCATGGCAAGGAGCTGAAGGCCAAGGCCCTGCCATTGATTTGGTGTTTTGTGTATAGGTGATCAAGGTTGATGCCTATGGTTATTGTGCTGGTCATGCACAATATATTTCGAATATCATGTAAATGCACAATTTAATAAAATACCACAGCTAGCTATGGGACTGCAACATGAAAGCGATGGGGCATGATTTCAAAAGGAATAGGGAGGGGAGTTAGTCAAACCCCCTGAGCCTGTAGGGTGTGATCAGATGTCAATGGGGAAACCCATGAACCCTCAGCTACCTTTTTGTCCTCTTTCCCCAATCATTCATTTCTTCCAGAAGTTGGTTGAAGCCGTTAATGCCTTGGGTAGAGCAAGGCATGGCAGTCTGATAGTGTGTCTGTGCAAACTTGCAAGTCTGCAGCTGCGTTCTTGCTACTAAATCAAGCAAACCCTAGATTGCGTGCCCAGTCTAGTTTCTCGTGGGTCGTGTTGAACGTTGTGGGGGTTAATATTCCATCCCGTGGTTGTGGGGGATTATTTTCGATTTCATTTTGTCATTCACATAGGCAGATTGTTCATTCGAGATCCCACAGTCACGTTCTTGCTTAGGCAGAGGCATTTTGAACAATTACACACTTGTTCACTCTCCTGAGCTGCAGAATTGGTTGTTCTGCAAGTATTTCCCTTTGCTGAGAAATTAGTTGATGTGTTGTAGCATTATCCTAAACCACAAATTGGTAGGAGACCCTCTTTTTCTGTGTGTGACAGTGTGAAGCCTGTGTGTTTTGTTTCCCCTTGAATTGTTGTGATTTGCACCCTAGTTTGGGTCTGAACTGTAATCAATACTAAGAAGTGGAAGAGAAGAGGAATGGGCTTGATTAACCTAGTGTAGAGAGGAACCTTATGAAAATGTAAGAGTGGCTGGAAAATCTTCATTGCATGCCCTGAAGAGCACTGGAAGGGAAGGCATAACTCGAGGGACTGTGGAGCAGAGAAGGGGATGCTTCCTTGTGTTGGGTGTGTAGGTAATGTGGATCCTAGGCCAGATAGATCTTGTGGAGGTGTCCTTAGCTCTTGAATGAGCCACTAGCTTAGTCATTCTACCTTTCCATTTCCTTAGCAGCCTGATAAATCCAATTGGATATTGGATTGGCCATTTCTTGTTGTGTTTTGGCCATGTGTAATCCTTGGCTGGACAGCCTCAGAAACCCACTATGAATGATGGCTTGATGAGTGCTTGATAAATCCATCTTTTGGTTTGGCTGGTCCTTATTGTGAAAGTTGGTTTGACTGTGAACAGTCTGATAAACCCAACTGTATGCTGGCTTGGCTGAGTAAACCTGATAAATCTAGCATTGTTTGGCTTGTAAGCCTACAGCCTGATAAACCCAACTTGGTGTTGGCTTGGCTAGATAGTCTGATAAACCCAACTGAAGGTTGGCTTGACTGTGTGTGATATGATTTGTTTGTGTGTAAGTCTGATGTTGCCTAGTTCCGTGTGGAAACCATGCCCAACTCGAGGGTGGCAGTTGTGTTGAGAGATTGATGAACACAACTGGCCTATGGTTGGGTGGAACGTTGCAGCCACATAGCTAGTTGCGGAACAACTCCATCATCCAAGATAAGTATTCTCTGTTATTCTTGTTTATGCAATGTAATTGCTTATGAATGACTATACTGGTTATGTAGAATGCTTATGAGTATGATGAATTGATTATGATGAATGCTTGTTAGTGTTTCAGTAAAGTTACTGTTGATGAATGTTCCTACATTTGCATCTATATTTTCCTTGAATATTTCCATGCATTTTTGCCTAAGTTCATGGAGGCTAGAAGCCTGTTACAGAGTCAGAATGCATCTGACTTAGCGTTTTCTCCCTTTCAATTCCGCCTGGGGAAGGCGGGAGGCAAAAATCGAAAGAGAACAGTTGAAACAAGGTAGAATGTGGGTTTTCTGCACCTCGGAATCTACCTGCGGGAGGTGGAGGGCGGAAGCAGAAAAGTGCAGAAAAGTTCTACGGTAAAGTTAGCTTTTCGATTTCCGAAGTCCGAGGTCGGAAGTGCAGAAAAGGCTAAGGTCGAAAGCTATGTTTTTGGATTCCCGAGTTCCGCACTGGAGAGTGGAAAGGCGAAAGGAAGAAGCTGGAATCTGACCGAGTAATTATGTCGAAAGGTTATGTTTCGAAGGGCGGAAGGCGAAATATGGCAGAGTAATTTCGTTGAAAGGTTATGTTTTTGACTTTCGAAGGCGGAAGGCGGAATATGGCCGAGTAATTCCGTCGAAAGGTTATGTTTCCGACTTTCGAGTTCCGAAGGCGAAAGGCGGAACATGAAGTGAATATCTTTGTCACACATTGTGCTCCTGGTCCTTGGATTCCACAACGGAAAGGCGGAAAGGGGAGTGTGGAGGGCGGAGTGCGGAAATGATAGGTTCAGTGTGAAAAAAGGTGTTTCCTGTCGCAGAAACGATCTGTGAAGGGCGGAATGACTATTACAGTGGTTTCTAAGCCTGAGAATAAAGGTGGAATCGTGTGTTAACATCCATGCCTTGTGCTTCGAAAGGAGAACAAGTGTTCTTGAAGCAAAATATTTAATTATTTTGCATTATGGGGTATGTAGACGTTACATTGTGGTATCAGAGTTTCTAGTTGCAGCCCTAGGGCCTAAATGGGCCAAGTTGAATAGTTAACAGAGCTGTTGGTTACAACATTGGGCCTAGATGGGCCAAGTGAACAGTTGGTAAGTGTTTTTGAATTCTGAGATTGTCTAATAGTGTGTTTGATTAACACATTTTTGCAGAGTCATAGTGCAGTTGGGATAAGTTGGTTTGGAGTGGCCATGAGAACCTACGACATGAACGATGTACAGAGTCCGTATGAGCACAAGGAAGATGCCATGGGTGAAAATGCCCGAGTTGGAAATGCCGAGATAGAGTCTAATGGCAGAAGATTTCAAGAGACTCAGCTAGACATTGCAGCCACCATGAGAAGGCTGATTAAAGGTCGGGAAGAGTAGCATCAACTGAATGCAGCCATGTTGCAAAGTTTGACAGACATCCAAAGGCATATGAGCTCTAGGCGTTGTGTAGTACATCCAGAAGGAAGCAAAAGTGGTGCCAAAAGAGGAAAGAGATCTTCTAGTGGGTCATCTGACTTTGAAGGATCCACTTGGGGTTCCAGCTCTTCATCTCACAGAGATAAGAGGAAGAGGCATTACAGGAACAACTTGCGTGATGAATTTAAGAAGGCAAGGCCACCTATCTTTAATGGTGAGATAAAGACTGCTCAAGAAGCTGAAGCTTGGCTTCTTGGGATGAAGAAATATTTCCAAGTCCAAGACTATTCAGGAAATATGAAGGCTAAGGTAGCCATATTCAATCTGAAGGGCAGAGCATCTATATGGTGGGAGCACCTCAGGTAGGCGAGGAAGATCAATGACAGGAAGATAGTGTGGAAGCAGTTTGAGAAGCATTTCAAGCAGAAATACCTCTCTGACAGGTACTATGATGATAAGATCAAAGAATTCCATGATTTGAGGTTGGGACAACAGACCATGGAAGAATATGCAAATAAGTTCTTGAAGTTGTTGAGGTATGTTAGGTACATCAAGGATGATAAGGTGAAAATTCAACGTTTTTTGAGTGGGCTACCTCAAGCATACAAAGACAAAATTGAGTTTGATGATCCTAGAACTCTAGAAGAGGCTATCAGGATGGCTTAATGTTGCTATGATCAAAACAAAGGCGAACCTGATTACCATAAGGCTTGGAAGGACAAGAGAAATGAGAAGTCTGACCAAAGGAAGAAAGTTTTCAAAACCTCTAACTTTCGAAATCAGCAAAAGCATCCATCACAAGGTGAGACTAAGCCAGCGAGAGTGATGGATGACAGGTCAAGAAATCCAAAAGAAACTAGAGAACCTCTCCATTGTGGAAGAACGGAGGACCCCACATGCGCAGGAATTGCCCACTCGAGAATGGTTATGTAAGGCAAGCTCTCACAATATTCAAGAAGCCGAAACAATGGGTCAAGTAGCAAGGACTATCCCTAGGATTTATGCAACACTAGAGGACAACTAGGCAGATCATCAGTCAACTGTGGTTGAAGTTGCAGGTAAGATTGCTAAGCAATCTGTTTTAATTTACCTTGGATCTACTCACAGTTATATTACTCCTAAATTTGTTGAGATTTGTGCTTTTACCAAGTTAAAGCATAGCAAATCATTGTTAGTTCAGTTAACCACTAGAACTAAGAGAAAGGTTAGTGAAGTGGTAGAGAAATGTCCATTGGTTATGGATGGATTGGTCACTTATGCAGATCTAAATGTTCTACCACTTGGTTCCTATGACATTCTCATTGAAATGGATTGGTTGGAAGCACACAGATTAAAGCTTGATTGTTACAACAAGAATTTTGAGTGCATAGATGAAGAAGGAAACTTAAGGGCTGTAAGAGGCATTCCAAAGGTGATCTTTGTTAGGCAGATTTCAGTAATGTAGTTGAAGAAGTTCTATAGGAAAGGTTGCAGAGTGTATGTAACTCATGTTTTGGAGGTAGCAGAGAGTGAAATTCCTAGGTTGGAGGACTTTCATGTGTTGCAGGAATTCAGGAATGCTTTTCTTGATGAAATTCCAGGGCTTCCTCTAAAGAGGGACATTGATTTCACTATTGAACTTGTGCCAGGACCAACACCGCTGTCTTAGACACCCTACAGGATGAGTACACTAGAAATGCTAGAGCTAAAGATGCACCTGCAAGAGTTGTTGGAAAAGAAGTACATCAGGCCAAGTGTGTCCCCTAGGGGAGCCCCAACTCTGTTTGTGAAAAATAAAGATGGTACACTTAGGTTGGGTATTGATTACAGACAGCTGCACAAAGTCACTATGAAGAATAAATACCCTTTTCCTAGGATTGATGACCTCTTTGATCAAATGAGAGGAGCAAAGGTATTTCCCAAGATTGACTTGAGGTTTGGTTACCATCAAGTAAGAATCAAGGATGAATAAATTTATAAGACAACCTTCAGAACAAGTTATGGGCATTATGAGTTTGTAGTGGTACCATTTGGTCTCACAAATGCACCAGCGACATTTATGTGCCTTATGAACAGTGTTTTCAGTAGGTATCTAAACAAGTTTGTTCTTGTTTTTCTTGATGACATTTTTATTTATTCTAAGAATGAAGAAGAGCATGAAGAACATTTGAGGCTGACTTTGAAATTGCTAAGGGAGCATAAGCTGTATGCAAAGCTAAGCAAATGTAACTTTTACAAAGTTAGGATTCATTATTTTGGTCACATTATCTCAGATGAGGGCATATCTGTAGACCCTGAGAAGATTGAAGCCATTATGAATTGGCCAACTCCAAGAAATGTAACAGATGTAAGATCTTTTATGGGACTTGGAAGATACTACAAGAGGTTCGTTGAGGGATTCTCCAAGGGTGCACATTAATCACTTCCTTGCAAAAGAAGGGTATAAAATTTGAATGGACACCAAGGTGTGAAGAAAGCTTTCAGCAGTTGAAGAATCTTCTCACAAGTGCACCCGTTCTGAAAATTGCAGGCCCATAAAAAGATTTTGTGGTGTGTACTGATGCATGCGGTCAAGGACTTGGAGGAGTTCTTATGTAAGACAACCACGTGGTATGCTATAAGTTAAGGAAGTTGAAGGAGCATGAGAAGAACTATGCCACTCATGATTTAGAACTTGCAGCCATAGTACATGCTCTCAAGATGTTGAGGCATTACTTAATGGGCAGAAAATTTGAGTTAAGGACAAACCACTGTGGTCTGAAATATTTGTTTGATCAACCAACTCTAAATGCTAGGCAAGCTAGATGGTTGGAGTTTTTATGTGAGTTTGATTATGAAATCAAACACATAAAAGGAAAAGAAATTAAAGTGGCTATTGCACTTAACAGGAAGGTGCATGAAATGCATGTGGCATCTCTTAGTATTTGCCAATTAGATTTGAGACGACAGATTATTAATCATACTGCTGAAGATGAAATGTATATGCAAATAAAGGACAAATTGCAACAACAAAGTTTTGAGAAGAGGTATGAAGGATATAAATTGGAAGAAGATGGACTTCTTACTTGTAAAAATAGAATTTATATTCCAAATGTAGCAAACTTGAGGAGAGTTGTTATGGATGAAATCCATCAAGCTCCATATTCTGGTCACCTAGGATATCATAAAACAATTACTATAGCCATAAAGCAGTATTTTGGCCAGGAATGAAGAAGGACATTGTTGAGTATATTTCAAAGTGCATGACATGTCAGCAGGTGAAGGTTTAGCATGAACACCCCAACAGGTTTGTTGTAGCCTTTGCCAGTTCAAGAATGGAAATGGGAAGTTGTTTCTATGGATTTTATTATAGGATTTCCAATGACTTGGAGACAACATGATTCCATCATGGTTGTGGTGGACAGGTTGACAAAGGCAACACATTTTATATTGGTCAAGTCCACTTATAAGACTGATGCCATTGCAAAAATCTTCATGAAGGAGATTTTTCAGATTGCATGGATTGCCTAAGGCAATAGTTTCTGATAGGGATTCTAAGTTCACTTCCAATTTTTGGAAGGGTCTGTTTGCAGATTTGGGTACAAGGTTGAACTTCAACACTACCTACCATCCTCAGACTGATGGACAGACAGAGAGAGTGAATCAAGTGCTTGAAGACATGCTTCGTATGTATGTGATGGACAAACCAACAAAGTGGGAGGATTACTTACACTTGGTAGAGTTTGCTTATAATAATGGACAGCAAGCATCCTTGGGGATGAGTCCATATGAAACTTTGTATTGAAGAAGGTGTAGGACACCTGTGACTTGGGATAATCTAGTGAGCAGGATTGTGCTTGGTCTAGAATTGCTGAAGGAAATGGATCAAGAGGTTGCAAAGATCAAGCAGAACCTAAAGGCAACCTAGGATAGATAGAAAATCTATGTAGACAAGCATAGAGTGCATAGAGAGTTCAGTGTTGGGGATCATGTTTACCTCAGAGTGAGGGCAAGCAAGAGTTCCTTGAAGCTTGGAAGTTGTGCCAAATTGTCACCTAGATACTGTGGGTTGTTTGAAGTGCTTGAAAGAATAGGGCCAGTTGCATATAGAATTTCATTGCCTGCTAGCACTAGAGTTCATAATGTTTTTCATGTTTCTTGCTTAAGAAATATGTACATGATCCTAACCATGTGATAATTTGGGATGTGATTCAGGTGGAACTTGAGGGAGAGTTCCAAACCGAGCCATTGCGCATTCTCGACAGGAACGTCACAGTGCTTCGGAATTGAGCTGTTGGACAGGGGAAGGTGCAATGGGAGCACTATGCCTTGAAGAGGCTACGTGGGAGCTGGAGGATGCCATGTGATTGGCACACCCATTTTTGTTCTATTTTGAAAAGCACTGAGGACAGTGTTGTTGTAAGGGGGAGGGGAATGCAACACCCGGTTTTGACCCCAAAGGGTGAGGGGAATGTGTGCCTCGGTTTTGACCCCATGGTATTGAATTGTACATGATGTATATATTGTTGTATTTGAATCATGGAAAAGAGCTCAAGGCCAAGGCCCTGCCATTGATTTGGTGTTTTGTGTATAGGTGATCAAGGTTGATGCTTATGGTTATTGTGCTGGTCATGCACAATATATTTCGAATATCATGTAAATGCACAATCTAATAAAATAGCACAACTAGCTATGGGATTGCAACGTGGAAGAGATGGGGACATGACTTCACAAGGAATAGGGAGGGGAGTTAGTCCAACCCCCTGAGCCAATAAGGTGTGACCAGATGTTAATGGGGAAACCCATGAACCCTCAACGACCTTTTTGTCCTCTGTCCTCAATTATTCATTTCTTCCAGAAGTTGGTTGAGACAGTTAATGTTTTGGGCAGAGCAAGGCATGGTAGTTTGATTGTGTTTCTGAGCAAACCCGCAAGTCTGCAGCTGCGTTCTTGCTTCTAAAGCAAGCAAACTTGGGATTGCGCGCCCAATCTGGTTTCTCGTGGGTCGTGCTGAATGTTGGGGGGGTTAATCTTCCATCTCGTGGTTGTGGGGGATTATTTTCGATTTCATTCTATCATTCACGCAGGCGGATTGTTCATTCGAGATCCCACAATCACGTTCTTGCTTGGGCAAAGGCATTATGAACAATTACGCACTTGTTCACTCTCCTGAGCCGCGGAACTGGTTGTTCTGCAAGTATTTCCCTTTGCCGAGAAATTGGTTGATGTGTTGCAGCGCTATCCTAAACCACAGATTGGTAGGAGACCTTGTTTTTCTTTGTGTGACAGTGTGAAGCTTGTGTGCTGTGTTTCCCTGTGAATTGTTGTGATTTAGACCTTGGTTTGGGTTTCAACTATAAGCAAGATTGAGGAGTGGAAGAGAAGAGGAATGGGCTTGATAAACCTAGTGTAGATAGGAACCTCATGAAAAGGAAGAGTGGCTGGCAAATCTTCATTGCATGCCCTGAAGAGCACTGGAAGGGAAGGCATAGCCCGAGGGACTGTGGAGCAAAGAAAAGGATGCTTCCTTGTGTTGGGTGTGTAGGTAATGTGGATCCTAGGCTAGATAGACCTTGTGGAGGTGTCCCTAGCTATTGAATGAGCCACTAGCTTAGTCATTCTACACTTCCTTAGCATCTTGATAAGCCCAATTGGATATTGGCTTAGCTATGTCTTTTTGTGTTTTGGCCATGTGTAATCCTTGGCTGGACAGCCCGAGAAACCCACTGTGAATGATGGCTTGGCTGAGTGCCTGATAAACCCATTTGTTGGCTTGGTTGGTCCTTATTGTGAAAGTTGGATTGACTGTGAACAGTCTGATAAACCCAACTGTATGCTGGCTTTTTGGCTGAGTAAGCCTAATAAACCCAACATTGTTTGGCTTGTAAGCTTTGAGCCTGATAAACCCAACTTGGTGTTGGCTTGGCTGGACAGTCTGATAAACCCAACTGAAGGTTGGATTTACTATGTGTGATATGATTTGGCTGTGTGTAAGTCTATTGTTCCCTAGTTCCTTGCGGAAATCATGCCCAACTTGGGGGTGGCAGTTGTGTTGAGAGACTGATGAACACAACTGGCCTATGGTTGGGTGGAACGTTGCAGCCACATAGCTAGTTGCGGAACAACTCCATCATCCAAGTTAAGTATTCTTTGTTATTTTTGTTTACGTAATGTAATATCTTATGAATGACTATACTGGTTATGCAGAATGCTTATGAATATGATGAATGCTTGTTAGTGTTTCAGTAGAGTTACTGTTGATGAATGTTCCTGCATTTGCATCTATATTTGCCTTGAATATTTCCATGCATTTTTTCCTAAGTTCATGAAGACTGGAAGCCTGTTACAGAATCAGAATGCATCTGACTTAGTGTTTTCTCTCTTTGAAATCCGTTTGGGGAAGGCGGGAGGCGGAAATCATAAGAGAATAGTTGAAACAAGGCAGAATGTGGGTTTTCTGCACCTCGAGATCCGCCTGCGGGAGGCGGAGGGTGAAAGGGGAAAAGTGGAGAAAAGTTCTAAGGTAAAGTTAACTTTCCGATTTTCGAAGTTGAAGGTCGAAAAGCGGAGGTTGGAAGTGCAGAAAAGGCTAAGGTCGAAAGCTAAGTTTTTCGATTCCCGAGTTTCGCACTGGAGGACGAAAAGGCGGAAGGAATATGGCCGAGTAATTTTGTCTAAAGGTTATGTTTCCGACTTTTGAGTTCTGAAGGCGGAATGTGGCCAAGTAATTCCGTCAAAGGGTTATGTTTTCGACTTTCGAGTTCCGAAGGCGAAAGGCAGAAGGGAGGAAGGTGGAGGGCGGATAATGGCCGAGCAATTCTGCCGAAAGGTTATGCTTCCAACTTCTGAGTTTCGAAGGCAGAATGTGAGGTGAATATCTTCGTTACACATTGTGCTCCCTGTTCCCGGATTCCGCAGTGGAAAGGCGGAAAGGGGAGTGCAGAGGGCGGAGTGCGAAAAGGATAGGTTCAGTGCGAAAAAAGGTGTTTTCGATCGCAGAAAGGATATGTGAAGGGCGGAACGACTGTTACAATGGTTTCTAAGCCTGAGAATGAAGGTGGAAGAGTGTGTTAACATCCATGCCCTGTGGTTCGAAAGGAGAACAAGGGTTCTTGAAGCAAAATATTTAATTATTTTGCATTATGGGGTATGGGGACGTTACAATAATAGTTTTTCGATAACAACTGGAAGGAGGCAACAACTCTCTTGTTACAATGACTTCAATTCTCCATCTATAACTGGAATATTTTTACGTGGAAACAGAGTACACACGATTTTTTACGAGGAAACCCAAGTCCTGGGGGAAAAACCATGGTAGCCTTATAATAATAGTTTTCCAGCAACAACTGGAAGGAGGAAACAACCCCCTTGTTACAATGACTTCAATTCTCCAGCTACAACTGGAAGGGGGCTACAACCCCCTGATTTATATGTTGCAACCTGAAGGAAGCCCTAGCTCCCTAGATTTCCTTGCCCCATCCTGCCACCTTGATATGAAGATAGAAACTGCTGAACCACGACCGCACTGATCCTGCGGACTTGCTAATCAACACCTGTACTACACTGCACCACACTGCACAACAACCGTCACTGTGGACCATTGCTCATCAAAGGTCACTGTTGACCACTACTCATCAATTGTTACTGCTAACCACTACTCATTGACTGTCATTTCTCATCATCTGACCACTTCTTATCAGTTGACCATTGCACCACACCTTAACCAATAAGCTGTACCAACAACATGTGCAAAACAATCAGTCTAATCAATTTGTTGCACACATCATCTGACTCAGTCAATATGAGGCTAACCAATTGCTCGCCCAACTCAGTCCACTTGAGTCAAACCAACTGCTCATACAACTCATCAAGTGTGAGTCGAACCAACTGCACATAAGGCAACCTGTGCCAATCTTACTCAATGGAAACAACCTGTACCAAGTTGCTTGTGTACCTGTGCCAAATCAATCAGATACTTGTGTTAATCTAATCAAGTGTTCTGGCAGTCAACCAATCCTTCTTACTTGGCCTAATTCATCAAGTAAGAGACACACTTGAGCAACCAAGAGACTTCACCTACGGTCAACCAAACTTTGTCCAATCACACTCAACTCAATGACACCACAACCAACATCAATCACAGTAAATGAAGAATTGGCAGTTAAACATGATAAACCTCAACCAACTAACCTCGGCCAAGAAGATAAAAGACTTAACCAACTAAGTCAAACTCAGTCATTCTCATAAATTCTTAGACACAAAATGTTTTTTCACTCCACTCAAATCAAGTCAACAAATCAAACAAATATCAAGCAAGTAGTAATTACAATACTGTCAAAGGTTTTCATTGACAATCAATAACAATCAAGCTCCACTTAGGTCAAAGACACAATGGTCAACACTTATCAAACTAGTTTTCAAAGAAAATACTTAGGTTGATCAAAGAAATCACTCACAATATCTATTACTTACATGCCAACTTTTCATTCAATACTATAGTATACAATAGTCAAGATAAACACCAAGATCTATGCCAACAATATCCAAGATAATCATCAAGATCAGATCAAGATCATATCAAGATATATGCCAAGATGACCATCTCCATAGCCTCCATAACATATTCAATGCCTTCAAAGAGATATTCCAATATATAAGCTCGCATACTAATATCAAAGATGTACTCTATCCATGAGAGATGTGTCATCACAAGAGGAACCCAAAAGCATGAACCACACCTTTTCGAAGATCACAAGACGAAGAAACAATAGACAAACCATAAGAAAATCTAGATCATGTCATCACATAGACCTCGCAACAAGATTTCGAACGAGCCAAGAATTTTGTAATTTTGATTCCGGATGAGAAAGTTATGCCAATTTTAGTGAATCTCTCAAATCCCGAACTTTTTCCTCCACAAAGTTTCGCACTTTTCTCCAAGAGTTGCGAAATACCAAAAGAGAGACTTGATTCATGAATAAATGAAATGTTTGATCTTATATTTATACACAAAATTTCAATTTTTAGTTGAC
>LPNX010819027.1:130699-147929 GCA_001517045.1 Pseudotsuga menziesii
AATCAACGTTGCCAATGATAAATGATAAATGGTACATATAAAATTTAAATCATACAGGTAACATTACATTTTACTCATGGACCAAAGTCTATTTCATTTCATTCATGCAAGTAGTAATATCCAAAAACAACCTTTGTAAACGAAGCTATATAGTGTATATCCAAAATTAGTTTTTACGTATGAGGCTACAAGTACATTGTATCAAACTATGAGCAATGAACATACTAACATAGAAAAAAAAGTAAACATGAGCTCAAACTAATTGTCATCCTCATCTTCATAGTCTTCCTTAAAAATAGAACAAGAAACACGTTCAACAACAAAATGTAAAGTGGAAGAAGTATTTCCAATTCCACTTCTAGGTTCCTCAATACCCGAGAGAGGCCCAAGTCAGTAAATTTTGGCTTGACATCCCAATTTGCACAAGGCCCACTGCATTTTTTTTTGGCCTTGAGTGCTCAAGTCACTTGTGTGAGGAGAGAATGAAGTGATGTTATCCTTTTAATCTTTCTTCAATCTAATTAGAAACAACTAGAATTATATTTTATTTTAAAATTTTATGTATTAACATTAATTACTTAAATTCGTGGGTAGAAAGAGACTTTACTGACCAATTTTTTAAGTGACAGGCTTTTATTTGATGGGAAATGCCTCATACATGAGAGGAAATGCGATGGAAACGCGTTTCCGTTTGCAAAGACGAGTTTCTGTTACTGGAAACACGTTTCGTACAGACAGAAGAAGTTTCCATGAAGTACCATACACGTTTCTGAGTTTCCTCGAGTTTCTGAGGGTGAAACGGGTGCCAGACCCGAGTTTCCTACAACTTAGATTAAAGTAATTGCTTTTTGTTTGGTCGTTTGACCCAAAAGATGAGGTAAATTTGTCTTGACAACTTACAAATTAAAATTTCTTCAACCGTGAGGAGTTAGGAGACACTCCACATATCAAAGGAAAGGGATTGAAGAGGACTATCTCCTTATGATGGGATAATTTGCAATTACTTGGTCCAATATTCTTAAATTCTTCAATTTGTACAGGACATCAAGACTCCACACATAAATGTGCCAAAGACCATGTTACCTTGTGCATAAGTTCCAATGCCAAAGGCTTCAATGGACATCATCAAAGGCATGAGGGATTCAATGGTCTTCACATCCACATACTTCACATCAACAGGGAGGAGGGATCCACCATATACTCATCATATCAAGGGTATCAAGGACCCCAACACCACCAATCAAGTGGGAACAAAGACTTTTTCAAGAATATCATCGTCATATTCAAGGTCTCCATATTATTAAAAACATATCCAATGGTTCCACTATATATCATCATCAACATAAGAGTACCAACACCCCAAAAGAGGGGTACAAATACCTCACCACTACTTTGCAACACCTTATGGGATTCATATGCATGATCACAAGGCTACAACATACCAAGAACCATATATAGCATCCAAGGGCCATCAAACCACCATTTGTGTGGGTTCAAGACCCAAACTTCCAAGGATACCAAGGACCCCATGAGAATGGGTTCCAACATACCACCATAAGTTTGGGTTCCAAGATCCAAGTCTCCACATGCAAGAGGATCAAGATCTAAGCTTGTGGGCTCAAGAACTCAACAACCTCAAGACCATCCAATGCAAGCAATGGGCTCCAACATCGACACATCAAAGGACTTACACACATGAGCCACATCATCCATCCAACATCCAATCAAGAGACCAAAACAAGTACAAGCATATCAAGCATCACAAAGATTAGTAACCAAAGATCAACCCGGATCAAGGAACTCAACAATGGACTGAAATGGGACCAAGATACAACTTAGGGGCACTTGAACAAGTCAATGGGTAACCAGGGCTTTTTTCATTGTTCCAAGGCCTACAAGGGCTTCAAGCTTGGTCTTGGACAAGGTCAAAATGGCTCTTCTAACACAAACAACCACAAACTAGACACTAACCCTCAGGGGCTCCGCAACGACACCAACGACTCAACAATTGACATCAATGACCAGACACCATTGGCATCAATGACAACTTTAATCAACACCATTTTTCATGGATAAACAATTCATGAACTCTAGAAGGAGATCTACAAGATAATGCTTGTTGTTAGCACTTATGTTGCACTTGGTGTTGCCTTTATGTTGTAAGTTTGAATCTTACCCTTCCACTTGGTCTCTTGTGGGACATACATACCAAAGCACTTCTATTTAATCCTCTGTATGGAGTATTAGTGACTTCTCCTAGCAATGCTCCAAACTACTTTTATTTAAGCTTATGTATGGAATGCTAGTGACTTCTCTTAGCAATGATCCCTAAGTCAAACATATCATCTTTATTTCTCTGATTTGGTAAATCTGGTTTCAACTGTAGAAATGCATAAGTGTTGAGAATGATGTCATCAAGTGCATGTTTATGGTTTGTTTTCTTTACAATATCCTCTTCTATTGTCTTCTCAGAGACCATCCTGTAAATATGCACTTCATGTGTCTGCTCTATTTGGTGGGCATCGGTCTTGGACTTGCTAGTCCATTGCAAGATTCCAATCACTATCATAGTAGATAATTGTATCAACACCAACAAGATTTATCCCAACACCATCACTTTGAGTTGAGAGAGAACCAAATTCATTCCCACTACATCAATAGTTGAGTATGGGACACCTTTGCTTATGGAGCGAATATTTGAACATACTTGTTTCTCAAGTCAGAGCATATCAAAAGAGCGTATAATCATCCTACCTTCAAACAGATCTGGATGATTACACACTTTATGTGTATGCATCAAAATATTAATGAGACCAAGAAATTTTCCAATAGCCAAAGTTGCATGTGTTTCTGAACTTGCAATAAAATCTTCATATAATATACGGTGTCTTTTTGACAGCTTGCAGCATATTAATGTTCATATTTTAAGGAAGTTTTTTCTCCACATCTTGTTTCAGGAAGTGTAATTCAAAAGGCCACAATACAATGTGTAAATGGTCAACTTCTTTATTCAGTTGTTCTTATCAAATGATAATGGGAATGGTTTTGACTATTGAATCATAATTTGAAATGATTGGCAGAGTTATAAGTATGAAGATGGAAGTAACTTGTAATATAAACTGACTCCAAAGTCATACTGGTAATGATGTTTTAACTTTTGATGACCTGGCTAAGTTGCTACAGGATTATAATAATCATATCGTTTATGATGCAAGGGTGTAGGTTTGGAAAGAACAAAATTTCAAGATTTTGGATGATGGATCAATAGAAACCAATATTGCATAAACCTTGACTTATAACCATAATATACACGAAGCGCATGCTACATGAATAGGTTTCAAAGTAACTAGTCTTTTATCAATTTCAAGTGGAATCCTTGTCAGCACATTAGCTTTTAAAATTTAGAATACTTCCTGTATTGTCACATTTTAGGTTTCTAAAATGAAATCCTTGGAACCTTCAGATTTCAGGCTTAAGAGTAAAAGTAGGCTTTGAAATGTCAAGTTTCAAAGTACCAATTTTAAAATTCAATCCAGGGGCCTTTTTATATAATCTTTTCCTTCATAAACATACCTTAAGTTCCCTAGATCTGAGTTTGCAAGATAGGATTGTAGTCATATAAGTTAATCATTGTTTTCCAGTGATGGCTTATTAAAGAATTTGGCTCAAAGAGTATAGCTTATGGATTGATTTGAGTTTTTCAAGTTAATAAAAGGATCAAAAGAATTTAGTTGTTATCCCAGGTACAACCTTGTACAACCTTGTAAAAGTGTTAATGGAGAGAAAACCATTCTTAGTGAAGAGTGCAGAGCCATAATATCCATTTGCATCTTATTTGGGATATGGAAACGAAGTAACTAAAATAAATGAAACCAAAATAAGTCATGAATCCTGTCAGTGAACTTGAAGTCAATCTTGAGAGAGTCCAAATGACAGTATTAATAAAGGTGTCTATCATACTGGTCCCTTAAAAGAAAAGTCAAGGTATTGAGATAGTTGTTGAGTCATGACTGCAAAATATAGGTGTATATTTGATGAAGTTATAGCCCTCCTGGCATTGTAAAATCTTCACTGAATTGAGGTACCATGCTTTTGAATTGATGCGATTTTTTTAAGGATCTTTCATCTACATTTTTCACTGGGAGAAGTTTTGTAACCCATAACTTAAAACATGGAATCAGCAGTAGGAAAGCAATCTTGGCAAGCTGCTACAGGTCGGATAAAAACATGATTTCTCATAAACTAGAATATGGGTAGTTGCAAATTTTATTAGGTGTATTTATCTCAATTCAATGCTTCTCCATACCAAAAAATTAGGGATACCCATATCTTAAATCTTGAGATATCAACAAATTATTATTTGGGCCTCAAAAGCAATTGTATCCTCTACAATCTCTATTATCATTAATACCCACTATGTCCAACTTACAACAGACTTTGCTGATCTGAATTGTCATGTTTTTAATGCCTTCTTCATACCCATGAAGTAGAGCCATATTTTGATTTCATGAACATATTTTTCTTGCAGCTTTTGAATAAATGAGCGTACATCTGAGCCATCTTCTAGGGAGCAACCGAGATACTGTAGAAACATTTCCCAATCATCTAAGCATGTTTCCAAGACATTCCATAAAATGTTTTGTTGCAGCAACATATTCACATACTCAAATAAGTAGATTTCCCTTCCAGTTGAATCCTTAATTTGTCATTTTCAATGCTAAAGAGTTTTCCTAGCTTGCCATCAAGCACATCCAAAGTTGTCGCAAGGCTTCTAGTTCATGTAAACCATGGGAGTCAATGCGCTTCTACTAGTAATAACAATTCCTCACCTCCATTTCCACAAGATACCTGCAATTGAATGCTACAAACATCCCATAGTAAAAACCTCTCCTTAAGGACAAGCTTATACATTTTCGTATTTGTCTGTTGATGTTAAACATAGGAATATTGATGCATATAACAGTTGAAGAGACCCATTAGTAGCCCTAGGTTGTTTGGAATCTTCCCACAATCATACTCATAATAAGATGTTGTGAGATCTGAGCAATCAAGTCATTGGAATACAATCTGAAATGTGTTGAGAGTAAGATCATCAATAGGACAAGCATCCTTAGCATTTAAGCATAGGGGTAATCATAATTCTTCATCTGGCTTCCCCATTATCTCGAAAACCAAGGCCTTTAATAACTTTAGGATATTGCCATTGTTGAGTTTGAAATTCATTCTGAAACAATCTTGCAAATTCAAAGATGTTCCAAAGCAATAAAAGGTGATTTGTAATGGTGATTTCTAGTCTTCAAAGCTTTGAAAAAAAAGCATCAAACAAAACCTTTGCTACCACCCATAAAATATGAGAGATGCTCTATTTAGAAACCAGAATTAGGGGTTGGTTGGAACGTTGATTTAATAACAATCATTGTAAATAACAAAGCACTGTTTAACAAAGATTAACCTTGACAACGATTGGTATCATTCCATTGTATTCCCCATTAGCATTAATGTCTTCCATATTTCCCAATGCATCAATCTGTCCAAGATTTCCAGTCCATTGGAAATTGAAAAGACTTCATTGCAACTCTCTATTGCAAAAAGTATCTCGGTAGATTGAATTTGCAAAGGAAGGCCAATTTGGTAGCAGATCGAGGACAGTCAGGATTGGATTCAGACCTGAAAGTAATTCCAAAGCTAAACTCAAAACTTTTTGAGGAATATAAATCTGAGCTCGAACAGAGTTTGTGGCTGCAAGGAAGAATTCTCAAGATGGAACATAATGAGAGAGTAGCATAGCTTCTGAAAAAACTTGATTCACATAGAAACCAAACCTTGCAACAAGGTATACCATCCTTTGAAGTACCCCTTTTTTTCTTTTCTCCCTTTTTCTTTTTTTTCCCATTTTTTTTCTTAAACCTTGTCTGCCAGCAAGCTAGTTTTCAGATAAGGCTTGTCCAGTTGTGCATCATAGAGGTTTTCACAGTTGAATTTATTTTTCTAAGTGATTCCAACCAAAGACTGGTTTTCAAGCATCACAAGGTCTATTAGTGCTTGTAACAGGTTTTCACTACTAGAATTTTTTTTTTTTCATCTTCCTTTCTTTTTGAAGTAAGTAGGATATCCAGGTAGCTCATCATTGTAAGTGGGTTGAGTTACTTAATTGAGTGGGTTAGGTGTGGAATGAGCAGGACGGTATGAGGCCTTTTGTGGAGGATTGTTCAAGTGTAGCGCAAGGAGCTATGAAGGTGGAGGTGGGCTGGTTGTTGGGGTATGCGTACCAAAAAGAGGCCCTTGCAAACCATGTTGCCAAGGCTGGTGTTGGGTTTGTTTGAGTGTGAATCATTGCCATGGTCTGGTTAGAGATCCAATTTGATGAAAACATTAAGTGTGAGACATAAATGAGAGGAAGTATGAAGATGATGACATATGATTCGCATTGTGGTAGGATAGAATGAGAACCTAACATAACCATCCTGGAAACCACAGAGTGTCTCACTCTACATATAGTAACTTAGGATAATGAAAAAGAGAATGAGAACCTAACATAAACATTGTGGAAACTATAGTGTTTCATTCTAAAGCAGTGAATTATACGAGAATCCGAAATTTTCTTGTGAACCTCCTTTTACCAATGTTCTTGCAAAATGGTTAGTGCTTTGGATGGATCTTACTGTTCCATAAAATCTTCCTTGTGGATCTTCTAATTCTATTCATGAAACTATATGACCTAATTTAAATGCATCACATGGTGTACGAGATTTGACAAAGAGGGTAGTCGAAAGTTCCTCTTGTTGATCCCCTTACTATGTGTGTTTCCTAAAAACTAGTGCAAACCTATACTTACTGTGCCTTATATACTTATTGTGCCTTATACTTACTGTGCCTTTCACATATCCTTGGAAAAGGCACCAAAATGACGAGCTAATTCATTACCCTAAAAAGAGAAACAAAAGAGACACTGCATTTACTTATCAATCCAAAGTTCGAGAGAAACTTTTTAGATGTCGTGCACTATATGTGTAGGATCCAAGTTCATTATTTACAACTATTTTTCTACATGATTCTATGAAAGGAAATTGCATAACACCACTATTTATAAATTAAAGGCTAGCTCAATCACTTTTGACAGTGGTCCATGTGCTTGAACATCGAACATGCAAACGGGAACCCTGATGTCACCAAGAAATCTCTTTGCATTATATCTAAATAATTCCTTTTTCCATGGATCATCGCTCCCGTTGTTCGTGGGCTATCTATTACGTAAAGGAAAAGACTGGGAAGGAAACCGAGCTTGAGGAAATAAACAAACACGCTATTCTAGCTGTTGAAATGTAAAGGAAAATTAAATAAGCATATTCAAAATGAAAGTTAACCAAAAACAACTTTGACTGTAATTGCTAGTTTGATTGGTGTGTTGCTTCGGTTGGGATTACCAATAACCAAAGTGTTAAACTAGTAGCAACAAGGAAGGTCTTCCTGCATGCAGAAGACTTAAATTAGGAAACCAGTTGTATTTAATTTACTTTTCTTAAGTTTACTTTGGAAAATAAATTAAAGTGTTCTAAATTAACTTTAGTGAACCACTAGTTAAAGTGAAAGTGAAATTAGGGTTTTTGCTTTACCACTAGTTAAAGTGAAAGTGAAATTAGGGTTTTTGCTTTACCACTAGTTAAAGTGAAAGTGAAATTAGGGTTTTTGCTTTACCTAAAGTTAGAAAAGAGAGATCAATTGGTGGAGAGAACACACACACTTGTATTCCGACAGAGATAGGATACATACAGGGAGAGAAAATCAGACAGAGGATTTAGCTGAGAAGATGGAGGAGCAAGCATCAGGATCATCGAGCTTTGTACAGCTGGGTCGTACACTCACACAGGAGGGTGTTGAGGTTTAGTTGGGATTTGCCTAGTGATTCTATGGTGTGCTGCATTCGCTAGGTTTGGGTGGATTTGTAGTGAACTACTGCACCGGTTTTCCCATCTTGGGTTTTTCCGGGGGTTTCCATACCCAAAATAATAGTGTTAATATTGTGATGTGATGTTGTGATTTATTTCTCAGTTTTATATTCCACTGCGTACTGTAAAAGATATTCATGTGTGGTTATTAGTTGATATTTTGCATGCACTGTTTAGTCCTAGTTGAATATTAAAGGAAAATTTACGTGGTATCGGAGCTCTGGTGAGCTAAAGCTGAGAGATTTGTAGTAGCAGTGATAGATCAGGGGCAGATCTATAGGAAGACACAAACCTAGACTTCCAGATCTAGGGTTTGACAGGTACACTTGACTATGGCCTTGCAGTTGAGAGTTGAGGATAGACTCCAGGGTGTTCAGAACTTTCCTACATGGAAAGAGAGGATCACAAGGATCCTAGACGTTAGTGATGCCGAGAAGCACATTAACTCCACAAAAGTTGCACCCATAGATCCGATAGATCTGATAGCCTGGAAGAAGATTGATTCCAGAGCCATGCTGATTATCATGGATGGAGTGAAGGACCATATAGTCCCTCACCTTTCTAGTAAGAAGACCGCATTGGAGATGTGGAAGGCTTTGGAAAGTCTGTACGAGAGCAATAACGAGAATCGAAGGATGGTGTTGCAAGAGAGGATACCCAACACCAAGATGACCAAGGGAGAAGGAGTGGTGCCTTATCTCAGGAGGCTCACACAGATTAGCAATGAGCTTGGAGCCTTTGGCTCTAAGACTGATGATGAGGAGCTAGTTCAGATAGCCCTCAATGGCTTCTCTAAGCCATGGGACACCTTTTTCAAAGGTGTTGTGGCTAGGGAGAAGCTCCCTGATTGGCAGAGACTATGGGATGACTTTGTGCAGGACGAGATCCGCATGGGTCAAGGATTAGGCTCATCGAACAGTGCCCCACAGATTGTGGATGAGGAGGCTCTATCCCTTACAGGGAAGAGCAAGGGGAAGGCAAAGAGGAAGAAGGATGGTAACAAGAACCTTGACGTATCAAAGGTCAAGTGTTTTATCTGCCACAAGTAAGGACACTTTTCCTTCGAGTGCCCAGATAGGAAGAAGAAGAGTAACACTTAGATGGTTGGATGTGCAGAGGTGGATGAGTTCAGTAGGAACTTCGATGAGGAGTTTTGCTTGATAGCTTGCATGGAAAGCACCACAGGGAGCAGCATATGGTACATTGGCAATGGAGCATCTAGTCACATGATTGGACATAAGAGATTTTTCAGAGACTTGCAGGAGGGTGGAACAGGGATCCACGTTGAGCTGGGTGATGATGCACGGTATCAGGCGCAGGATGTTGCATTGTTTCATTTGAGAGGGAGTTTGGCAAACCCCTCAGTTTTGCTGATGTGTTATATGTTCTAGGACTGACCAAGAACCTTATATCACTCTCCACTCTGGAGGACAAGGGATATCAAGTGAAGTTCCGTGACCATAGAGTGTATATTAGGCCCAAGGGGTCAGATAGAAGCGTGGATCAGGTGATTGGCAGGAGCGGGAAAGTGTACAGATTACACTTTGAGCCTGCGAAGGCTCTAGTCAGCAACAGTCAGGGTGAGTTGTGGCATAGGAGGATGGCACACTTAGACCATGGAGCACTGAAGCATTTGAGACAGGAAGTCATTGGAGTTCCTTAGGTACAGGAGGAAAAGCATAACAACTGCAAGGGTTGTGCTTTGGGGAAGAACATAGGAGCCTTTCCCACAGATTGAGAACAAGTCTAAGGAGCCCTTGGAATTGGTGCATTCGGATGTATGCAGACCTATGAGTGTCCTTTCGTTCAGTGGTTACAGTTATTGCATACCCATCATTGATGACTATTCGACGAAATCCTGGATCTATTTCCTGAAGGCCAAGTCAGAGGTCTTTGAGAGGTTCTGAGAGTTTAAGACTTGTGGAGAACCAAACAGGAAAGAAGATTCGGGTGTTGAGGACAGACAACGGGGGTGACTACACTTCCAATGAGTTCATGGAGTATTTTTCTACTGAGGGGATCAAGAAGGAGCACACTGTGCCCCACACCCCACAGCAGAATGGAGTTGTAGAGCGGAAGAATAGGACTACGGTTGGAGCAGCCAAGGCCATGCTATTTGATCAGGGATTACCACTATTCCTTTGGGTTGAGGCATACAAGACTGCAATATACATTCAGAATAGGTGTCCCCACACAGCCTTAGGGAGGAAGACACCAGAGGAGGTCTTCACAGGCACTAGGGCAGATGTAAGTCACATTCGCATATTTGGCAGTGTCTGCTATTGTCATGTTCATGCTGATAATAGGAAGAAGCTGGACCCTTCTAGAGAGAAGGGGTTACTTGTTGGTTACAACGAGATTTCGAAGGCATATAGAGTTTATATTTCTGCTCGCAGGAGGATCATTGTAAGCAGGGATATCCAGTTTGATGAGGATAGGGCCTTGCAGAGATCTTTGGACTTACCAGCAGAGCAACAGCCAGCACAGGAGTCGGGAGTCAAGTTGAAGGAGCCAGATGTACAAGTACAGACATAGAGCACAGGTTCTAGTGGTCAGAGGGAGTCAGGTGAACAGGATCCTTCAGTCATTGACTTGAAGGATGAGCTGTGTTGCTGCCTTTCACATACCTGGGTTACGTGGCATAAATCTTCAAGCCACTTGGTGTGTCCTTGGGGGCAAGTCTCGAGTTAAGGCTATCACCTTGTTCTTGACTCCTTCGTTTAGGCTCAACTCCTAACGAAGCCAAGGGGGATAGGCCCTATTAAATTGCTATGGCTAATTACTTAGTATGGTAATGTTAAACTGAATGAATTACTTAGGAGTTTGAAATTTAACCATAAACAACCATAGATGACAAGATACAAAATGAGCGCAAGAAAGCACAATGCTGAGACACAATATATATATAGCAAGAAAATAACCAGTGCCTTAAAATGGAGTCAAAAGAAAATCAATGTACTTGCATGTGCTTGGAGTGAATGTTTTGCAATTGCCTCTTGGTACGTTTTAAGCTAATGTGAAATATGAGTTGATTAAAATTAGGCGAAGGGGTGGACTCCAGATATACCCGAGAGTACTTGGAGTATGTCCAAACTAAAACCTTCACGGCTACCCGCAAGGAATATGTTGGCTGAATGGAGTCTCTGGGGCTATTGTTCATAACGCACCCGTTAGGGTGTGACAGAGATAGGCGCCCCGATGTCACTTTTCAGGAGTTCCCGCTTTCTTTGGGTATTTTTCCACCGTAATGGTTTGATCTAGGTGTTGGATTTTCACCTGATGGTTTGTCAATTTGGGAGAGTGAATCCTAATTATACTAGTCACTCAAGTGCTTTTGATACAGCTTGACTGATTGGACGAATCGCAGCCAAGTGCAGAGCATACACACCGGAGTCTTGTCAATTTTAGTAAATTTTGAGATGGATGTTCTTGTTAAAAAGAAAACCCTCCAGGAACCTCTTTCGATCCAAATGGATCTCAATCGGGGAATCAAGGAGGGGTTAATTTTATTAAAACTGAAGAAACAGTTGATGAAAAGAAAACCAAGATACTCAATGCTAGTTCTCTAATTAGTCCTACCACGCATATCTTTCCCCTTTCTGGTCAATCAGGAAGTCGTGGGGTAAGTATTAAATTACTTTGAAACCTTAGATATGGAATATGGAATTGATAATAAATTAAAGTATACTACCCTGCAGATTAGAACTACGCTAGATTGCAGAAAAAAGAACGAAAAGCAAAAAAAAGACACGGACGCAAATCCCTCCAGGGGGGATGGGGAGCGGGCTCGAAAGAGCCTACTCAAAAAATATTTTCTTTATTATTATTGGTTACAATATCAGCAAACTGAAATATCAGAAACCTTTTGGTCCTTATACGGGATGAAACCAAGATCTTACATCATTGCAAAATTTTTAGATTTTAGTGAAAGGGGAAACCCCCGGGGGGATTTGAACGCTCCTGAGGCCACTTTCGAACAGCAGCTTCTTTTCTTTTCTGTTACACCTGCTAAAAATCAACAAGCATTTTAGAATAACATATGCCCAAAAGCACTTTAAGAGTACCTTTGGATCAGCCTACCTTAACTCAAAAAGATTAAGTTAAAACTAGCTAAACAAGTGAAAAAGGAACCAAGGAAAGCAAGCTTTCCTTGGGATCTTGGCTTGCTGTTTATGCAACCAATGAAATATGCACTGATTGCTGGATTTAATCTTTTTAAAACAGAAAAGGAAATCTAGAGCATGCAACCTACTGATTTTCTTTAACTTGCCATGCAAAATGGACGATTTCCTTATGCTAGATGTAGAAGGCTTAATGATACTTTTCAGAATTAAGATCTAGACTATGAGCTTTGAAATAGCAGATCTATGTAAATTTTACTTTGATATAACAGATCCAAATGATAACAAAGCTTTCGAACACAGTAACCAGGTAAGAAAATTGATTTTGAAGGAGGAAAAGGAGAAGAGAAGTGCTTGTTGCTGAAACAGATATGCAATGGAAACTTGTTAGTGGAATACAGAGGGGCAATGCCTTCACAAAGCTTTTGGATGTACAGTGGAGTCAAACTAGATCCACAGCTTGTCCAATCCTTGCTACCTGAAAGCTAAACACACAATCCTGCATGAAACTTCATGAGATCTGAATATATATATATATATGAAAAAGAGATAAGAATTACATGCAAATAAACTTATTAAACATGTGTAATCTAGATCTTCTAACATATGTGCTATGAGATATAAGAAAAACAAGTAACCTTACTTGCCCAACTATACTCCTATTGATTCAGCTGAATCGTTCAAGCCAGACATGGTTCAGATGCAGAAATTGAGAGAAAAGCCGGCAACATCAATAGCCGTAAGACAATTCTTAATCCACACACATGATAGCATTACACCATTTGGCCTCCAAAGCTTCTTTATTCCAACAATCAAAAGATTACAACAGTATTACAATAGTAAGCCCTTCAATCCAACTCTAACTAGCTTGGAAGAGGAGGCTTATGCCTGGATATATACAAAAACTAGGAGATCCAGCCCAGGGGGGGCGCAAATCCCAAGGAGACAGATCAAATCCGCTGATGGAGAGTCAATCAATGCAGATCTTAAGCTGAACTGAGCCTACTTGTCAACCGGGGGGCTGATTGAGCTGACACATCAACCCATAAACCGACACATCAGTCCATAGAGCATCTAGGAGAGTCCACACGTGTGGAGGAGAGAGAGAGGGTGCAATTTCCCATAAAGACTGTTGAAGATCAACTCTGGATCTGATTTGATCACCTCCTTTAGTCAAGGATTTGTCAAATCCATTCAATCTGGTTCAGATCTGACTGATTTTAATCAAATCGGCTGAGAATCCACTGATCTATGATTTTGGATTTGCTCCATTATTCATCAATTTATTAATTAAAATAATCAATAATTGATTTTTGGGGCTTTCTGACCTGAGTGATGGAAAATCACTCAAAACTAGGTAAAAGTAGGTCCATGGGTTTACATGGTGCTCTTAGCTTGAAAATGAGCACCTACATGACTGAAACTGATTATTTGGCCCACTTTTATTACAAAATCAATTTTTCTAATTAAACTATTAAAAAATAGCCAAAGTTTTGGAAAAATTAAATTTTAATAAAAAACACTGAAAAAATAAAAAATTTAAAAAAGTTGAAAAACCCTAGGGGTCCTTAGACATGTTCATATGATTCGACCATGATGTCTAGCATGTTTATACATTGACACATAGACTCTAATAACCTTAATAGGCATAAATGCCAAGCCGACCACCCCAACTTTGGAGGTATGGAGTGAAAAACTCAGAAATTATCAGTCGTTTATTCAACAACCAATAATAACCAAGAGAAAAAACACCCTGGGCTGATCGGATTGAGAAATACAGACACTATCATGCTAGAACATTTATTACAATTCCCCCATGGGGTATGAACATGTGATATAGTACAACAAGCACTTCTCAGAAGTACTTCCAAAGGTCTTCTGAAGTCCGAACAAGTTATCCTTGTCCGGTTCACTAGTCTCACTTGATAAAAAACCACTAAGTACAACTTAGGTGGTAACAAGCTGCAGCAGGAGAAGGATATCCAATAGCCGCAACAGGTTGACTCTAGGCCAAGGCCTAAGTGGGTTAGATCCACAGTGCAGGATTCCAGGCAGGTAGATCCTCCACAGACATCTTTTAGACGGAGTGTACCACCAAAGAGGCTTAGTTATATGGCACTGATGACAGAGTTGATAAAATCTGAACCTTCCAGCTTTAGGGAGGCTACACAACATGATATGTGGCAAGAAGCTATGGTTGAGGAGTATGACTCCATTATGAAAAACCAGATATGGGAGGTTGTGCCGAGGCCACAAGGGAAAAAGGTGGTGGGATCCAAATGGATCTACAAGGTGAAGCATGCAGCAGATGGAAGCGTGGATAAGTACAAGGTGCGCTTCATGGCAAAGGGGTTTTCACAGAAAGAGTGTATTGATTATGAGGAGATCTTCACCCCTGTTGCCAGGTATTCTACCATTCAGACCATTATCTCACTAGCAGTTGAGATGGGTTGGCGTGTCCATCAGATGGACGTTAAGACTGCCTTCCTCAACGAAGTGATAGAGGCGGAGGTGTATATTGAGCAGCTAGAGGGGTTTGATGTGGAATCAAACATCTTCGGTGTCTTTATGGAAGACACTTGTGGTACAAGTTGATCTGTGATTGAATCAACAATGATCTTCTTGGCCTTGATCAAGTTCTTCTTGTTTAAGGCTTTGAGCCTCATCTCCTTCTGGAACTGGAACCTCTCTACTCTTGAAGGTGTCCAATTCATTTTCTTCAGAGAGATCAAATACTTCCATGCTTGGAATTTTTCAACTTCACCAAGCTTATCATTAAGCTGATGTGATATATCACTTTGAAATGAAAACCTCAAATGCAAATAGCAAAAGACTAGATCTTACCGATTTGAGGTGTCCGTCCTACTTTTGGAGCTAGCTGATCTAGGGTTTGTCAAAGAAACCCTAATTTTAAAAACTTGGAATCTTTCAGATCTGATTGGATAGAAAGATATATCTCTTCAAATGGAGCTGTCCAATGTACTCCTTTTCTAAAAACAGTGGAGGGAAGCTCCCGGAACAGGAAGCCCTAGTTTTCCAATTTCTTCTGTAGAAATGTCTGTCACTGTTTCTGTGATATCTCCGAAATTACTGCTCCTCTGTATCTAAAATTTCGCACCGAGGTAAAATTGCATTTCACGGATCCAACACCATAGGTTTCATCAGAATTGGTTTCACCAATTGGGATTTATGATCCTTTTTCCAAGGTGACCTGTTATAGGACTGTTCAGAACAACGAAGTTGTACGGCCTTCCACATGTCACTGTTTCATCTTCTGGTTCTGAAATTCGGACCACAGTAAGTATAGTCCGTTCTATTTCTGGAAAATCTTCAGGAATTCAATTTGGACCTCTGTAGCCCAAGATATTGCAATTCTCCCCAGGTGTCCTGTTTAGGGATGAATTCTGGAAGAGGCTGGAACCCTAACTTGGAGGGATCATATCTCCCAGAAGATAACGAATCTGAGACTGAATTTTGGACACAGTGTACATCAGGATTTTATCTTCGGACTCTGCAATTTTTAGCTCTTGAGCCTTCGCCAATCTTAGGATATAACGAATGTACCAAAACTTAGCAGTTTTAGTATTTAGGGTTTTTCTAGCTCGGGATCAAACTAGGGTTTGACTTTCCCGTAGTTTCACCCAACCAAAAATCCTGATCCAGGTCTATAAACTTCGATTTTGATGAGGAGAGCAATCCTATGCTAGGCTCACTAAAAAATTCTTCTTCTATAAGAAGCCCTAATTTCCCGCACCGAAAACTAAAAATGCTCGGAATCGAATTCCGCTTCGACAGAAAGATGCGCCCTTCAATGGAGAGTCAGCCTAGCATTCTTTTGCTGATCGATTGTGGAGAGAGAACCAAAAAGTAAGAAGCCCTAGATTTTGTAGCTGCACAATGTCTTCTTTCAGGGTGGCTCTGATACCATGTTAACTTTTCATATGCTTAGCTAAGACATCAGTATTTCATTTCATTTTCATAACAAAAGCATATAAACAAGATCACTGAAAGATAGACAAGCACAACCATACAAAAGGAACACAAAGATTTATCCTGGGAAAACTGTAATATCCCAAATCTCGATATTTTCTATTTCTAAGCAAAAAGACTGATACAACTGGGCATGCAAATTGCCATGCAAAAATCCCTATTTTATAGGAAAAATTAGGGTTAGGGTTTGTGAGATAGAATGAACACTTACCACTGATAAGCCGACTGGACTGCTCCGGAGAAAGTATGCAAGCCCTGAGAGCTGGATCGGAGATGAACTGATCTCCTCTACTTACGGTGAACCCCCAACAGCAAGACGCCCAGTTAGAAAAGGATGACGCCCTCAGGGAAGGAGGTGTCCGATGGAGCTGCGGATTTGCGGGGCTGATAGCCTTTCCGTGCCAGAGAGAATGCCTGATACAAGAGTGATTTTTTAGTCCTCTGGGTAGGATAGCGACTTGCTTTTGAGAGACAGCTGCTCACGCCCCTGGAATCCCGAAACTGCTGATAACTGTTCCGGATGAGCACGGATGGGTCTGATAATCACCGGGTACCGGAGTATGATGCTGATGATGAGAATGGTGCCTAAGTTTTAGAAGGAAATTGAGATCTGAAGGCCCCGCAGCTGATTAGGGCTTTTCGGCTAAAAACCCCCCCTTTACGGCTGCACACGTGTCCTTACAACGATCTATACCATATGCTAGATAACTGATCAATGAATGAAGAACAAGTGGTGAACCAGTATGGCTTACCCTGAATAAGAGTAGGGCAGATGTTTCACTGCCGAAATCCTGTTAGCTGAAGACTCCGTCTCCAACCCCAACTGCTGTGCTGCACGCTGTGCTGCTATCCAAGAGCTCCCAAAATAATCATAATCCAAAAGTGAAGTCTCCTCTCGCTTTCTCCTCTATTTATAAAGTTCAACTGCGCAAAACCTAATCTTTGACCTAATTAGGTCATTTTATCTTCTAATTTGCTGTTGACTTGCATGCATGCGTATGGAGACTTAAAGAGTGCATGCATCATTAAATAATGTTTGGTTGGCATGCACAAAGGTGGCCTTTGGTCCTGGTGGCCCTTCTTGACCAAATGATGATGCCCTAGATCTTCTATGGATGGCATCAGTCCTCTGCTGATTCCCTAGCTGTCAGTAACCGCTCGAACCCACAGGAA
>LPNX010819027.1:149996-201341 GCA_001517045.1 Pseudotsuga menziesii
AATAACGGGATCAACACACGTTCTCGAGTACCGTAGTCACCGGATCCGTTCTAAACCAAAGTTCAAGGATGATACACTCCTGCCACATTCACGGGGACCGAGATCTCCGGATACATTTTGAACCGAGGTTCAGGGATGGTGCAATCTACCACTTTCACGGGGGCCGAGACCTCCGGATACATTTTGAACCGAGGTTCAGGGATGATGCAATCCACCATTTTCACGGGGGCCGAGACCTCCGGATACATTTTGAACCGAAGTTCAGGGATGATGCAATCCCACCACATTCACGGGGGCCGAGACCTCCGGATACATTTTGAACCGAAGTTCAGGGATGATGCAATCCCACCACATTCACGAAGACCGAAGTCACCAGATCTATTTTGGACAGATGTCCCAGGATGATACAATCCCTCTTCATTCTCGAGGACCGAGGTCTCCGGATCACTTTAGGGCAAGTGCCCATGGATGATACAATCCCACTGCAACATCACTACTCCCCCTTTCGAGGAAGGTCTTTTCGAACAACACCAAGCTTGTCTCGAAAGTGTTCGAACTTTACCCAAGACAGAGGCTTCATCAGTACATCATCATTCAAACCATCATCATCTACATTTTCAGTATGTGAATACTGAACTATCACCATATGTATCTCCAGTATGTGAATACTGAAAGCATCATCATCTATATCTTCAGTATAGAAATACGGAATCATGATCATCTGCATCTACAGTATGTAAATATTGAAACATCATCTATATCTTTAGTACGGGAATACTGAAACATAATCATCTACATCTTATCTCGTATGTAGAAATACCGAATTTTTATGTGTTACAATCGGAACACAGGGTTCTCTGTCATCACAAATCTGGTTATCACATAGAATCATTGTGGTATCCATCTTCAGGTCAAAGAGACCTGATATCAGCTTCTGAAGCCATATGACTTCACAACTTAGCAGAGCAATCTGCTATGTATTTTGCTTCAACCGTGCTACGAGAAGCATTGGACTGTTTCCTGCTAAACCATGAACTCATAGTAGACCCCAAACAAAAGCATCTACCTAATGTGCTTTTCCCGTCTGAGATACTTCCAGCCCAATCTGCATCTGTGTAGCCATACAATCTATACTCATGGCTACCATCATAATATAGACCAAAGTCTATACTCCCTTTCAGATATCTCATCACATGTTTTGCGGTTACTAGGTGAACCCGTCTTGGTTGAACAAGATATTGACTTAAGGTGTTCACAGCAAAACAAATGTCTGGTCTGGAATTTGTTCAGTACATTAATGTCCTAATGATCTGTTTGTAATGAGTCACATCCACTAACTCTGATGAGTCATCAGCTAACAGCTTCAGGTTGGAGTCCATGGGTGTGGCCATGGATTTGCATTCCAACATATTGAATCTCTTCAATATCTCTACTGCATACTTTCCTTGGTTGAGAAAGATTTCTTCTGAACTTTGTCATATTTCCAGACCTAGGAAATAGTGCATTAACCCAAGGTCTTTCATCTCAAATTCTTCTGCTAGTTTCTTCTTGCTTTCCATGATCCGTTTCTCCTTCCCTGTCAATAATAAGTCATCCACATATAATAACAAGATGACAGGTTCATCTTCTACAACCTTGAGATAAAGGTTAGGATCAACTTTACTCTTGGTAAAGCCCATAATTGACAGGAAATTGTCTATCCTTTCATACCAAGCTCTGGGAGCTTGCTTCATGCCATAGAGGGCCTTCTTCAACTTACATATATGAGTCCATCTGTTTTCAACTTCAAATCCTTTCGATGTAACACTCTTCCCCAATCATACCATTAAGGAAGGATCGTCTTTACTTCATCATGGAAGCAACTACCATCATAGTTCTGAAGGAAGTGTACCTTGCTTCCTGGAGTAAGTGTTTCTTCAGAATTAATTCCCTCTTTTTTATAGAAACCTCTAGCCACAAGTCCTTCCTTACTTCTATCAGCGACATATTTTATCTTGCAAATCCATTTGTAAGATACCACATTCTTGCTTTCTGGTTTGAGTACTATATCCCAAACATCATTCTAGTATTCTTTTATCATAACATCTTCCATGAGTTCATCTTGTCAGATCATCAACATATCCTAGTCTTCTGCATTCAACTTTGAAGGTTGGAACCCAAAAGTCTCGATCCATCAGGAAGCTGTCCATCATGTCGTACCGTGTCGAACTCAGATATTTTCTGTAGTCACTCCCCCTGAAGTGGAGTATTATCTTCCTACTTCATTCTGTATAGGTGGTTCTATGCTTGATATATACTGGTCAATAGAGCATGTCATGTCATAGTCTATTCTTTCTGAGGCAAATCACGAACCTTGCTTTGTACACTTGTTGTTGTATATCCATATGGAGGATACTACATACTTTCCTTTATGTCTCGAAATCATATCGTATACATCATTCCCCATGATCAACTGTTATTCTTTGATCATAGCTTTACCATTCTTTTCTTCATCTTGAGTTATCTCTCATACCCATGGTAGTCTTCATCCTTCGAGGTGGATCTACCGCTCTTTGAAGCTCTTTCTTCCGTCATGGTGTCTCCGACCCTGGGAGCTTCACATTCATGTTTATTGAATTGTCATCACTTGTTCTTTGGAACAAGTCTTATCCTTCTTTTCTTGTAGGAGGTTGTACAGGACCTTTCCTACAATTCAAATGCACCAATTGCATGGTTAGAACTATTTCATAAATCATATGCATAACGACAAATTCTTATGCATCATGCAACTGTTTAGCCAATACAACATTCATCCATATCTCACAGAAACTTTCTAGACTAATCCAATATGTCAGCAAAGAGGTTTGATAAGTAGCAATGGAGAGTTGTATAGCACCATGAGCTACTTACCCATCACATGCATATTAGTAGTATACAGTCATTAATGCAAACAATCTATCATGGATATAAATATATATCTCTTCAAATGGAGCTGTCCAATGTACTCTTTTTCTAAAAACAGTGGAGGGAAGCTCTCGGAACAGAAAGCCCTAGTTTTCCAATTTCTTCTGAAGAAATGTCAGTCACTGTTTCTGTGATATCTCCGAAATTACTGCTCCTCTGTATCTGACATTTCGCACCGAGGTAAAATCGCATTTCACTGATCCAACAACATAGGTTTCATCAGAATTGGTTTCACCAATTGAGATTTATGATCCTTTTCCCAAGGTGACCTGTTATAGGATTGTTTAGAACAACGAAGTTGTACGGACTGCCACGTGTTACTGTTTCATCTTCTGGTTCTGAAATTCAGACCACAGTAAGTATAGTCCGTTCTCTTTCTGGAACATCTTCAGGAATTCCATTTGGACCTCTGTAGCCTGAGATATTGCAATTCTCCCCAGGTGTCCTGTTTAGGGATGAATTTTGGAAGAGGCTGGAACCCTAACTTGGAGGGATCATATCTCCCAGAAGATAGCGAATCTGAGCCTGAATTTTGGATAAAGTGTACATCAGGATTTTATCTTTGGACTCTGCAATTTTCAGCTCCTGAGCCTTCACCAATCTCAGGATATAGCGAATGTACCAAAACTTAGCAGTTTTAGTATTTAGGGTTTTTCTAGCTCGGGGTCAAACTAGGGTTTGACTTTCCCGGAGTTTCACCAAACCAAAAATCCTGATCCAGGTCTCTAAACTTCGATTTTGATAAGGAGAGCAATCCTATGCTAGGCTCACTAAAAAATTCTTCTTCTATAAGAAGCCCTAATTTCCCGCACCGAAAACTAAAAATGCTCGGAATCGAATTCCGCTTCGACAGAAAGATGCGCCCTTCAATGGAGAGTCAGCCTAGCATTCTTTTGCTGATCGATTGTGGAGAGAGAACCAAAAAGTAAGAAGCCCTAGATTCTGTAGCTGCACAATGTCTTCTTTCAGGGTGGCTCTGATACCATGTTAACTTTTCGTATGCTTAGCTAAGACATCAGTGTTTCATTTCATTTTCATAACAAAAGTATATAAACAAGATCACTGAAAGATAGACAAGCACAACCATACAAAAGGAACACAAAGATTTATCCTGGGAAAACCCTAAAGGGAAAAACCTAGCAAAAACTTCCTCAATATGGATGCCCCAAAAAGATAAAAGATAAAACCAACAAGGAGATCAAAACCTAATCCTCCTCCTTCTCTAGCTACTTCACTTCTCCACTATTGCGCTACACAAGTGAGAGTGTGTGTCCTAAATGAGGAGCACTACACCTCTATTTATATTCATCCGTTCACTTAAGTTAACTCATCTATCATGTAGGCTCGAGTTAATCATGTAGGCTCGAGTTACACATGTAGGCTCAAGTAACCACATTGGGGTGCTAATGACCCACCTTTACAATTAGAGGGGGCTGCCTCATGATTCTTATTAGTTCTTCTGATTAGGAGCATCGGGGTACAAAGTAATACAAGTGGTTCTCCCGGTAGGACCATCGGGGACCACAAAGAAATACATATAGAATATTCTTCGAAGTTACAATATTTCAACAGTGCCGAGGCCGCAAGGGAAAAAGGTGGTGGGATCCAAATGGATCTACAAGGTGAAGCATCCAGCAGATGGAAGCATGGATAAGTACAAGGCGCGCTTCATGGCAAAGGGGTTTTCACAGAAAGAGTGTATTGATTATGAGGAGACCTTCGCCCCTGTTGCCAGGTATTCTACCATTCAGACCATTATCTCACTAGCAGCTGAGATGGGTTGGCGTGTCCATCAGATGGACGTCAAGACTGCCTTCCTCAACGAAGTGATAGAGGCAGAGGTGTCTATTGAGCAGCTAGAGGGGTTTGATGTGGAGAACAGGGAGACGCATGTATGCAGACTGCATCGAGCTCTTTACGGGCTCAAGCAGGCACCTCGAGCATGGTACTCGATGATTGACAACTATCTACGCCAGATGGGATTTCAGCGGAGTGAGGCTAACCACAACCTATACTTCTTGACAGGTGAGGTGCCTCTCATACTGGTCTTATATGTGGATGATCTCTTTTTGACAGGAGATGAGAGGCCGATTGGAAGTCGACTGTAAGTCCAACCTTGCAGTAGAGTTTGAGATGAAAGACCTTGGGCTGATGCATTACTTTTTGGGCTTGGAGGTTTGGCAGAGAGATGGATGCTTCTTCATCAGACAGGGGAAGTATGCAGTAGAGATCTTGAAGATATTCAGGATGGAGGACTGCAAACCTATGGCCATACCTCAAGTTTCCAACTAGAGGAAGATTGATGCATCAGGATCAGATGGATTTGATCCTACCTTGTATCATCAGCTTATCGGATTGCTTATGTATCTGGTCAACACTCGACCAGACATTAGATTTGCAGTCAACTCTTTGAGTCAATTCATGGTGGACCCTCGGAGAGTGCATTGGACGGCTGCGAAGCACATACTTTGCTACATCAGAGGTATAGTGGAGTATGGATTGGTTTATGAGTGTAGGGGGAGTGTATAGTTAGCAAGATTCACAGATGCTTATTGGGCAGGATGTGTATAGGACCGAAAGAGTACTTCAGGTTGCTGTTTCAGCATTGGATTAGGGGTTGTCTCTTGGTTTAGTAGGAAGCAAAATTCAGCTGCATTGAGCTCGGCAGAGGCTGAGTACATGGCAGCCAGCATGGCTGCTTGTGAGGGTATGTGGCTGAGGAAGTTACTTGCAGGGTTGTTTGAGTGTGAGCTAGAGGCTACAATAGTTCTCTGTGACAATCAGAGTGGCATCAGGCTATCTGAGAATCCAGTGTTCCATGGCTGGAGCAAACACATAGACATCATATACCACTTCTTGAGAGATTGTGTTCAGAGGGGAACCATTTTGTTGGAGTACATACAGACAGATGAGCAGGTGGTGGAAATTTTCACCAAGGCACTTTGTAGACCGAGTTTTGTGAAGTTCAGGGATAAGGTGGGGTTGCTACCGAATCTCTTCCTCGTTGAGAGGGAGTGTTGAACTAGTAGCAATAAGGAAGGTCTTCCGGCATGCATGTGTTGTTGCATGCATGAGATCTTAAATTAGGAAACCAGTTGTATTTAATTTACTTTTCCTAAGTTTACTTTGGAAAATAAGTTAAAGTGATCTAAATTAACTTTAGTGAACCACTAGTTAAAGTGAAAGTGAAATTATGGCTTTTTCTTTACCACTAGTTAAAGTGAAAGTGAAATTAGGGTTTTTGCTTTACCTAAAACTAAACCCTATGATTCTGGTAATGCCATTTGTGATAATAACAGAGTTCAACACACAATTATGCCTAATGAGGGCATTTATATTTACATGGATTCAAATTTAAATTCCAACCCACGAATTTCCTTTGTTGATTTAGATGCAAATTTGAGAAACAAAACAAATAAAAGGTGCTCTTTCTTGGATTCTTGCATTTCATTTGTTAGCTCTCAAATGCCTGGTTTTGAAGATGTTGCTTTGGAGATGCCCCCATGTGATCCATTTGACTTGTATAAAATATTATGTTGAATGCATTAAATCGCCCCCTCTAATTGCGGCCTGGTGGGTAATTCATGGCTAGTTCCAAATAGACCATCATGATATTACGCTCAAATGGGAAATTCCTGGAAGGTCATGAATTTCAGTTACTGGTGTAGGAGAATCCATTGATTCTTTGCGTGGGGTAAAACCTGTTGAAAAGTTACCAAGGAAGTGTTGTTCACCTTGTGTTGCCTTGGGGTGGACAAGAACACTTTAAAAGGTGACCCCTAGTCATTTAAATTAATAAAGTGAGAAGTACTTTATATTTTTAAAGTCACTTTATTAAAAGTTAAGTCATGGTTTATCCTAAGTTCATATTTAATGATAAAGTCAAGTGAGTGATTAATTAGAAGGGTCTTCACTTTATTAAATGACATGAGGTGCACTAAATGTCATATATTATTTATTTAATGAGCATTTATTGTGAACCCTCAATCTAATCTAATCTAGACCATTGGATTGAAAGAGGAAGTTACCATGAACAAAAAGGCTTGGGGAGAGGCAAACCGTATCTTTTGTTCACTTTCACAAGAGAGATTTTTGAGAAAGGAGAGAGCAAGAAGAAGAAGAGGGCAAGGGTTTGAAGTGATTTCATTTCCAGAGAAAGAGGAGAGAGAAGGAGAATTCTGTAGGTTTCAGAGGCACAAAAACCAAGGAAGAATCATTATTTTATTTCAGCAATTTCAGCAAGGCAAACATGATGTTTTCCAGGGCAGAATTTGCAGTTTTGATGGCAGATTTTTTCAGCACATTTTTTGAGGTGATTTCTGAAAAAACAAATTCGATTTTTTTCCTGTCCGTACAGCTGTACAGAATCCGTACAGTCGGTACATCCGTACGAAATCCATACAGTCCGTACGTAACTGGTCGTACGACACGTTTTTCGAGGCAGACTGTGCATAATTTTTGTTGGGCTGTTTTTTTTGGCACGTGGTTTGAGAAGAATAAATTCTGAAATTTCAGCAGGCCATTCAGGGATTGATTGGCACGTTTACCAAGGCATTTGGTGAAGATAAGTACTGCTGTATTTTTATTTAAAGTTTGCCTGAAAGAATAAAAATATCTCTCTCAAGAACAGGTTTTCCCTTAGGAGTTTTTCCTGGACCATTTTTGGTCAAAAATCCGAGTCTCAAAAAATTTCATGAGTGGCTGATTTAATTTTCTGCATTTGAAAATTTGGCTGTTAGAAATTTTCTGAGTTTATAAAGTTGAAAGAATCTCAAGTGTTTCTAAGTTTTCAGTGAAAATTTTTAATTTTTAAATGTACATGCATATTGGGGTTGGGCATTAAACCCTATGCAGTGATCTGAACTTGAAACCGGGTTGGGGTTTGAAAATTTTCATGGTATTAGAGCACAGTTAAAGGGCTGTAAATTACACTCAGAAAAGAAATTTCAGAGTTGGAGAAATAAGGGAAAACGGAGTTTGTGAAGAAACAGGTTCTTGAACTCATTTGCAATGATGGCCACTGGTTTGAGGGTAGAAGACAGGTTGGATGGAGCACATAATTTTAGTCCTTGGAAGGCTAGAATTGTACTCATACTTCAAGAAAACGAACTATGGGATATAGTTGACAACACTACTACAAATCCAGTGACAGTTCCTACAGATGCTGCTGCAAAGATTGTATTTGACAAGAAGGACATAAAGGAAAAAATAATCCTTCTTGATGCGATAAAAGATCATGTGATTCCACACATCTCAGGTAAAAGCCATGCTCATCTGATGTGGACAACTTTAAACAAATTATACCAGAGTTCCAACGAAAACAGGAAAATGGTGTTAAGGGAGAAGCTGAAGGGTATTCGGATGAACAAGGGGGAGAACATGGTTCCTTACCTTACCAGAATTACACAGGTTCGAGATGAGCTTGGAGCTGTGGGGAAAAATGTGGTTGATGCTTAGTTGGTTCGTACAGCTTTGAATGGTGTGGCAAAGCCATGGACTGTATTTGTGGAGTCAGTGGTTGCTCGTGAGCACATGCCTACATGGGATCGTCTTTGGGACAACTTCATTCAGGAGGAGACCCGGAGAGGGTATATACATGGGAGTGCATCTCACAGCAAGGAAGAGGAGGAAAATGTGGCCTTGGCAGCAAAGGGGAAGAAGAAGAAGAAGTTCAAGAAGGGTTCCAAAGGTGGAACCAAGCAGCATGATGTTGAGAAGAAGGACATGAGCAAAGTGAAATGCTTTGCTTGTCAGAAGTTTGGACATTATGCTGGACAATGCCCAAACAAGAAGAAGAAGAAACAACAGACAACAGTTTCAGCAGAGATTGATGAGTACGCTACTAGATTTGACAGAGAGTTTTCTCTCTTTGCTGGTGGTTGTAGAGAGAGAGCATCATCTATCACCAGCAGGGGAGTTTAAATTAAAATTAAATGTTGATTCCGTCTACACTCCCGATGTGCGATCGATGGCGTCTTTTCAGGTTTACCTGTTTTTTTAAGATGCCATCATTGATGACATGGACAGACTGATTGGTTTGAAATCTTTCAAAAAATTTATTAGAAATTTTGGTGATCAGTTGTAACCATCGAAAAATGCACTTCTTTAATTAGGAATAGCACATGAATATTGGAATTCCTTACAATGTCAAGCTAGTGGATGCCGGAAGCAAATAAAAAAATTCTATATAAATACATACGCCCAATTTTGAAATTGCATACACGAAGCCTCATATAAAACATGTAATGTGGCAGTTATTGATCAAGTTAACTGAGCAGAAGCGAACGGTGTTTTTAACCAAATATTGGTCAGCGTAATGGGGAAGATTAGATTAATATATCTCTATTTCTAATTCCGAATTCCCGATCGATCTTGTGCGGGCGACGTGGTGGTTACTGTTACTGGGTAGGCTAGCAGCTAGCTATCCATATGACCTTGGAAAATTGTGCCGGTGGGACAAACCTTCCTCCCTGCCCTGCCCTGCTCGAGCAACGCCGCCCACGACACTTCAAGTCACGCGCATGTCAACTGCCACGCGGGACACAATCTTCATTTTCTTCTTGTGTTCCGCTGGCTTCGTTAGGCGTTTGGTTGCTTGCTTTTCACCTACAGACTAGAAGGACGAGGAAGACCAGTTGCCTGCTTGTTGTTTACCTGCAGACTAAGAATAGGGAAGGAAGGCCAGTGAGTGAAGCATTCAGTCACTTCGTTTACTAGCACGATGGAAGAAGCTGCCCGGTTCCCGGATCCAGCAGCGACTTTAACAGGCGTCCAGTTTGACCTTGCATCTTCCAGAGAAATTGTAAGTGGATGCACTAAATAGAGAAGAATAATGGGCAATTCTGAGGCAAATAATCTATTTTAACTCAGTTAAAACTCTTTTTCATGCCAATTCAGTTGGAAACCACCTTTGAACTCTGAATGTAAAGAATGTGTATGTACGCCATTCAAGTTAAACGAAATATAGCACTTGTTTTTACCTTTTTTGGTTGGGAGTACACTCTTAACTAGTAAGCCTTAGCGACTCTCTCATCCTTGGTAATGAGCTTATAATTTTCTTTGTCCTGAGCATTGAGGATTCTCGAACAAAACCCGAGGCGGGGTTTGGCTGGGGTGGGGTGGGATGAAGAGGGTTTAATAAACTTGTTTGAGCAATTCAGGAAAGTTATCACCCAAAGGCTAAACGATTGACATTGTACGGGAAACGGCTATTTTGTTGAAAGACAGAAACCAGGCATGATCCAGGGTCATTTCCCCCAAAGTAGCATCATGCAGATGGTAATGCAGTTTGGATTGCTGCCATATAATGTCATTTTCTGCTTTGAGTGCAAATGAGAGGGCAAGGGCGGATTCTCAATTAATAGGATATGATACTAGAATTGTTAGTCATTTAGCACATTAACCTAGAAAATGCTTTTTTTTATAGGCGCTGTTCAATTTTGTGTAAATTCATTGCACAGTGATAAGGTTTTCATTGCACTGCGATGAAGATATTGCAGTTAGATAAATAAAACTCAGTCTTTTCCTAACTTTTTGTGTTCTGCAACATTGACCATAAAAAGCTTGAGCATCAACCTCATAAACTCTTGGTGGAACATCTGCTCTTATATCCGTAAAAACATTTATATCCGTTAAAACATTTATGTTAAATATACAGCCAGACAGACCCCAATGATATGTTTGTAAAGTGCATTGGATAAGTTGCAGCGGCAAGAACCAGTTATAAACTGGGCCTTTAGTATTGCACTAAGATATATATAGAACCAGAGTTTTAGTATTGCACTTAGATATATATAGAACCAGAGGAGGAAGATCATTCAGAAAAGTTGTGGTTCTTACATTTGAATCAGAAAGAGAAAGGTCCATAAAAAAACAACGGATGATCCGACAGGGAAGATATATAGGGAATTGTAAGGATCAAACAGTTGATATATAGGGAATTGTAAGGATTAAACAGTTTAATATTGGCGCAGAAGACCAACCTCGGGTTTTAGGGAAGATGCATAGGGAATTGTAAGGATCAAACAGTTGATATATAGGGAATTGTAAGGATCAAACAGTTTAATATTGGCGTAGAAGACCAACCTCGGTTTTTATTGAAGATTATTTGGGACAATTAAGTGTATCTGAGGTTGCGGCTTAAAGAATATGTATACCTATTCTAGAACTTAAAGCTTAAGGGAGAGAAACAAAGATTTATTGAAATATTTGCCATAATAAATGCATTGATGATAAAAAGCTTGAGCATGAACATCTTGCAATGGTTATTTTTATAATAAAGTGCATTGATGATAAAAAGCTAGAGAATGAACATCATAAAAGTGATTCAGCAATGGTTACTTGTTATAGAGAAAGTGTCTGAATCAAGGTATGGTCAACTCATCATTCACAACATTTATTACAAAGGGCTCCACAAGAGCATCATGTCACTTCCAAGAGTAGAACCTGGGTGGGGAGGATAGCATTCATTCCTCCCAACCGCCTAAGCTACATCCATTCGACGTAGTAGTCGTTAGCTTTTTTTTTTTTTCAGTAGAAAAAATACCAGATCTTGTTATTCTATTGAATCAAAGATCATCATATACAATCGATCAAGAGATCATTTCTCATGTAGAGCTCAATTTCCTCTCTACAGAGGCAGTTCCCTGTCATCAAAACATGGTTGACAAAGCACAAGCCTGATTATTTAGCAGGCTTTATCATCACTCCTGTATAAACATGTCAGATATTTATCATTCCCCGGAAAGGATCAGAAAACAGCATGGATCGTGAGCATAAAGATAACTGATCATCTCTACATGGTATTGCTGAGATCCCAAATCAAAAAAATATATAATGTGTGCTTAAAGAATAGAACACATCACATCTAGAATAACCGAAAGTTACCATGATCGGTAGAATTATCATTCAGGACTTCTTTGAAATTCCCATAACCTGAGTAAAAAAGGAGAGCATTTTTTGAGAGACTGTCAGCAATCTGGTTATGCTCACGATAGATGTGTTTCATGATCATTCCCGGAAAATATTGTAGAAGTTCTCTAATATCATCACACCAGTGACTCAGATGAGGTAGGTTCAGAGTGCTCTTGCTCGTAGCCCATGAAATGATGACAAGGGAATCACCATAGATGGAGAGAAGTGGGATTCCCATGATCTTTGAAACCGTGAGGAGGCCCCATAAAGCCATCATCTCTGATTTTGTATTCGTGCATCTGCCGCATCCCAAGGAGAAATGCATACTATGAGAGCTGCTAATATGTAATACAAAACCTGGCCCCCCTTTGTTTTTGGCGGCTGCACCATCGAAAAACCCACAGGGGAAGTGTCTCATTGGTGGCAAACCAATAACTCTAAGCTTAATCTTCTTTACAGGCACCGAAAAGGTATGAGAGAGAATTTCAGCTTGTAGAAGGATCCCATATACTTTTGGAGTAGACCCTTCAAATATACACCTGTTCCGTTGCTTCCAAATAGCCTAGAAGGTAAATAGTGGCAGATAAAGATGGGAGAAATCAGTAGTATGTACATGGAACCAACGGTCCAGGTACTGACGCACAGAAATACCCACAGCGGTATTATGAAGGGATCGTGTGCCAAAATGTTCAAAAACAGCTACGAAGACATTCTTTGTATAATTACAGTCCATGAACAGATGCTGAGCCGACTCTTCATTTTTCTTGCACAAAATGCAGAGACTGGGTCCCTGAAAGCCCCTTTTTTTGAGCTGATCCCAGGTTAGAACCCTGTTGTTTGTAAGAAGCCAAATAAAGCAGCGAATCTTCTCAGGGATTTTGAGTTTCCATAGTGCCTGATGAAGGGGATATGCTTCACACTGAGAATCCGCAAAGTGATCTGCCACAAAGTCATATGCTATCGCGGCCGATATTGAGTCAGTGAAGTTCTTGTATGTCCAAAGCAAACTGTCTGGACTCATCTCGAGTCTTATCCTCCCATGTTCAAGCCCTTTGATATAATCATTCCAACTGTGATACCAATCACCACCTAAATCTAGATCAGATGCAGTGAGCCAGTACGAAGGGGCTTCCGGGGTGTAATTCCTGGCATGGACCAACGAAGTGATACCAAAATCTTCTAGATAGTCACAGAGGTCCCTTGGCAGAGTAAAACAAGTTTCCACACCTGTGATCGGATCCAGACCGATTCTAGTGTTTTTGCCGTCGCCTACCATCCAAATTAATCCACATCCCAGCCAGGAGATAAGATTTATGAAGCCTTTCCAGATAGTAGAAACACCAGTGACATAGAAATTCTTTCTACGGATCCAAGACAACACTGTGTTTTTTTAAAAATATTTTACAGTGACTAACTTGAACCAGAGACCATTGCTGCAGAGGACTTGCCAGAAGGTTTTGATCCTTAAGGAGATGCTAAACCATTCAAGGTTTTTTATTCCCCAACCCCCCTGAGATGTGGGTTTGGATAAGGATGTCCAGTCTACCAGATGATACTTTTTCTTACTTCCCTTTGTGCCCCAAAGGAAATAAAAAATTAGACTTTTCAGTTTCCCCATAATGGATTTTGGGATGGGGACTAGTGCCATCCAGAACACCGGAATGATGGTAAGGACTGCCTTAATAAGCACCAGCCTCCCCCCCATAGAAAGAAGCCTGAGGGACCAGTGTGAAATCCTATTTTCAAATTTTTTTATAAGCCAAAACCAGTCTTTAACTAAGTAGCCCATGGGTTTTATAAAATATCCAAGATAATTAAACCCAGTGGTCATGGGCTGGGTTTTGTAAGGCAAGGAGCGAGTAATCTTGGAAATCATTCCATCCTCTACATTGTTGATGAGGAAACAAGATTTTTCTGAGTTTATTAGCATTCCAAAAGCTTCGCAAAATGTGTCCAATAAAACTTTGAGAGCCATCCATTCTTCAAGGGTGCCAATCCCAAATAGTATTACATCATCTACAAAAAGCAGGCGTGTGAGAGAGAGCTCTTTGGAGATCTTAATTCCTTTTACAAGACCATGTTTGCGGGCATCCTCAATAAGTAGACTGAGGCCTTCAATCACAAGGATGAATAGGAGAGGCGAGAGAGGGCATCCTTGCCTGATGCCACGAGAAGCCGTGAAAAAATGTGAGGGGGAGCCATTGATAAGCAGAGCAAAATTAACCGAGGTTATGCATCCCATAATCCAATTAACGCCTTCCTGTGGCATGCCAATTTGCAGAAGGATGAGCATGATAAAAGTCCAGTTTACTATGTCGAAGGCTTTTGTGAGATCTAGCTTAAGGACGAGGGCACTCTTGTTTCTAGATCTGACAGAGTCAAGGGCTTCTTGGGTGATGGCAATAGGCTCCGTAATCTGGCGATTTTTAAGGAAACCAAACTGCTGCGGGGAAATAAAACGATCCAGAAAGGGCTTGAGACGTAGCGCGGCAACCTTGGCTATTAGCTTGTAAATCAAGTTACAGAGTGAGATAGGACGAAAATCGGCAAAGGTAGAGGGTTTGTCAGTTTTAGGAATAAGAGTGATGAAAGTCGAGTTCAGTGAGGGAAGGACTCTCCTTGCCAAACGAGCATCTTACACTAGATTCACGAGCTCTTCTCCCAAAAGGTTAAAAAAGTCAATGAAGAACTCTACAGGAAACCCATCGGGTCCAGGCGATTTGTCTTTCTTAAAAGACTTGAGTGCCCTTTCCACTTCATGTAAAGTAACCTTGGTGGTAAAGACAGATCGATCCTCGAGGGAAATGTAGGATGGAAAGAGGCTGATGATTTTCATTTGAGCAGAGATGTTGGTAAGGTTATCATCACTGAAAATCTTTTTAAAATGTCTAACTCCCAACTCCTTTAAGTCTTGATCATGTTCAACCAAGTTACCTCTCTCATTCTCTAGGCTCCAGATCGCGTTATGGTTTTTCCTTGCAGTGGCCACTGAATGGAAGAATTTGGTGTTTGAATCTCCCAGAGTAGCCCATATCATCCTGCTCTTGAGCTTGGCAGTGAGAATCTCATGATCCCTCAGTTTCTTCAGCTCTGATTGGAGAGAATTTAGGGTAGATAGAGTCTCACAGGAAAAAATACCCGAAGGGGAGGAGGAAAGAAGCTTATGTATTTCTGTCTCGATCAGAAAGCTCTTGTCCTTCATCTCAAGGGACTTTTGATGAGTCCAATCCTTAATCTTTTTCTTTAGAGTTCTGATCTTTTTGGAGAAAGACTTCATTCCAGAATAGGATGAGTCAAGGGGAAGGAGAAGCCACTCTTTTCTGATCATCTTTACAAAGTCATCAAAAGCCAGCCAAGAGTGGTTGAACTTAAAGGGGAAGTTACACAGCGAAGTAGACACCCTCCATTCCAGGATAATCGGGTAATGGTCCGAAATAGCCGAAGGAAAGGTCCAGGCCCTGTATAATGGTAGGTAGTCTAACAAGTTAGAGGAGAGCAAGAACCTGTCAAGTCGCTTGCTTATACCATCATCACCAGAGCAGCCATTACGCTAGGTAGGTCCCGCTAAATCCGAAGCAATATCAACAAGCTGATGAGAGGAGAACAGGTGGGTGAAATAGGGGCCAAGAGGGTCTGAGCGGGCCTTTCTTCCCCAGACTTCAGAACTGTTTAAGGTAAGGTTGAGATCGCCTGCCAATACCAGGTTAGGCAGGTTGAGAAAGCCCCCTTTGACAATCGAATCCCAGAAGTTCTCCCTATTGTTGTAGGGCCCATAACAATTGAGAAGAGAGATAACCAAGGAAGAGCCCCGAACATGCGCTTTAAGAAGGATCCCTGCAACAGTTTTGAAGGCTTTGACCTTGAAGCAACGAGGGTTCTAGGCTGTGAGTAAGCCCCCAAAGAGGCCTGAGGAACATAAAGCACAGTATTCCCATCCCGGACGCAGCTTAGAGAAAGACAAGATGGCAGGATGTGAGCAGGTCATGGTTTCTTGAAGAAAGATAAGATCTGGGGCTAGTGAGACAAAGAGGTTTCGGAGGCTTTTGTGTTTGGCCGAGCCCCCAAGGCCACGGAAATTAAGAGAGAGAATCTTCATTAAGTACCCGAAGACCCGGGTGTCTTTGCTCTAAGGGCCCGGAGGGGAGAGGACTGAGAGTTGCGTGCAACATTCTTCAGTCTAGTGGAAAGAGGAGTATAAGGGAGGGCTAGAGGTGTGGTGTTCGAAGAGGAGAGTGGAGGTTTCTTGGTTCTTCTCCTGATGGTTACATTCTGAAAGCGAATGGAGTCCAATGGGAGGACAGAGGGGGAGAGTGGAGTTTTGTCAGAGAAGATTTCCAGAGTGGATTGCAAAGATGGATCTGCAAAGGATGGAGTAGAAGTCGGACTGCGGGAGGGCGACGAAGCAGAGGAAGGTCTGGGACAGGGTAGCGGGGGGAAATCAGCTTCCGTGAAAAGAGATGGCACTACTGAAGAAGGGTGAACTTCAGTATGAGCGGGTAACATAGGGGGTGATAAAATCTCTTCTGAGGGATGGAAGGGTGGCTGTGTTTCTGTCATCGCGGGCATCACAGGGAGAGACTCCTCTGAGGAAGGGAGAGGAGTCGGTTCAGGGGGCGAGTCAGATTCCAGAAAAAATGAAGGGCCCAGGTAAAGCGGAGGATTGGCCTGTGGCGTTAATAGAGTCTAAGAATAACAGTTCTTGTTCAGAAGCATCTTCAAAAAAGGAGCAAGCCTGAGATAGCATACCTTTAGTTGGCACGTTCTCGTGAGCGGCCAGAATAAAAGGGGATGGAGTGAGTGCCCGGTCCGATGTGGGTGTTGAAGAGATAGAAACAACCCCTTTTCTCATCTCTGGACAGGTCCTGCGGAGATGTCCAACAGCTCTGCACCTACTGCAACGAAATGGCACATTGAGGTAATCCAGCCTCTGTTGGAAAATTCGATCAAGACATAATATTTCAATTTCTGCTGGAAGGCCTGATAATAAGTCCATTTCGACAAGGATCTTGGCCATTCGCTTGTCGAAAGAATGGAGGAAATCGTCTTCAACAGCCACGAATCCCTCGATGGTGTTCCCAATGCCCTCCATAACCTCACGGTTCCACAATGGGAAAGGCAACCCAGGGAGGAGGACCCATAAATGTCGCTTCTTAACATGTTATCTTAACGGGTCAAAGTGTATGTGGTAGCGGTCCAGCACCAAAGAACCTTCCTGGATGCGCCAGAAGGAGTTTAATACAGATAGAGCATGAGCCTCTTCCAAGAAAACAATTACAATCTAGCCTCTGGCAAGCAGACTGATTGAGGGTGTATAGGAGAAGAGAGGCTTCCAATTTTCAGCAGCCCATGTGTGCCATTCATCCTTACCCATCTGAGTGTATTCCAGCCTGCCAATGAGGGCGCGTGAGCATAATGCCTCTGCCCTTTCCATGAAGATATTCCTTCCCAGCACATATCACAGTTTGCCTTCACGAACCTTATGTGCTTTTGCGGCTCTTCGACGACGGCTGTGTGCGAGAGAAGGTGGAGGGAGTTCATTCAGCTCAGCTCCCATCCCTAGTCGTGGCTGCGACTGAGTGGAGTGACAGCCGTGAGAGGGGGGACAACCACAGTGAAGGGCCACGTAGAAAGCTCCATAGATGGAGACACCACAAGAACCACAATAAGTCAACCCTAATGATAGAGTTGTGGCAAGGGGAGCTTTGACATACGAAGGAGATAGTAGAAACCCTGGTGGCCGACAAAGGAACAAGAAGGACACGCACTGAGTTGACCGCCAAGGTCAAGTTTACCCTGAAAGTCTGGAGAGGTTAAAGGAGATACTCATAAAAAAAAAAATGACATAGCTCATACATATAATACCACCCGACGTGCTACAAGCCAGGACTGAAGGACAATTCCAGTCCAAACTACCCTTCCTAGAAAACCCTCAATCCAAAAAATCAGGCAAAGGCAAAGCCAGCAGGTGTAAGACTGAAACGACCCGGCTCAGATATAGAATTCCCACTTTTTTCGACTGGTTGGTACTAGTCCTCCACCGAGGAGGATGGACTCCAGTTGCCAGGTCTATACCTAGAGCAGACAAACCCTACGTGCGGGAGAACCCTAACAGCCAAAAACGAGCAGACTAAGCGGTACAAGGAACAGGAAAAGTTACCAAGAGGCAGATACAGAGAGAGCAGACTCCAAAACCTGAGACGAAACCCATTGCTAAACGAAGAGGGGTGAAAGGGACACAAATAACAACCTAAAACTGGCACAGACAACCTCTGCGGAGAGAGCTTTTCCTGCTCCTGCCAAATCACAGGGTGGTATCGGATGATGCCGTAGCCCGTTGAGGGACACATCCGAGCCATCGTGCCAGGAAGAGTCGCACCAGAGCCATTCGAGCCTCCATAGTAGTCGTTAGCTTATAAATGATGCCCTACACAATCTTTTCAAAAACAGTAGGACCATAGTAGAAGGAGTGGTTAGCTTATAAATGATACCCTGCACAATCAAATGATGGATGGGAAGTCAATGCGCCTTCCATTGAGTCCATAAAAGAGATAATGACTGCAAAATAATAATGGTAAAGATGATCTTGGTCATATCAACCAATGAACATGGGACACTGAAACCATTTCATTATTGAATGATTTATCACGTGACGTGGTAATAAAGTTGAAATGATCGCAAAATAAGATGTGAGCCAATGAGATGATAGATAATTGTAATTATATTATATTCATAAAAATATAAATCTATGTTTACAATGTTTACTTTATTTATTTTTGGTTAAGATGTGAGCCAATGAGATGATAGATAATTGTAATTATATTATATTTATAAAAATATAAATTCTTGTTTACAATGTTTAATTTATTTATTTTTGGTCAACCATGGTTAATATAAGGTCAAACACCTTATCAATTACAATATAACTTGCCTGCGACAGGGATTATCGATTACAATATAACCTCCCAGAACCTCCGGTAGGGATAATAAGTGAATAGAAAGTGTATTTAAGTATATCCAACTTAACAAAAATTTAAAATTAAAATTACATAAGGTACATACTACACTACTCACGTGGCCTCCTCACTTATTTGAAGGGAGTTTAAGTAAGTTAACCTGGCCTCTTCATTTATTTGGAAGGAGTTTAAGTAAGTTAAGAATTCTAACAAAATACTGAAATTTGTATCTACCAAAATCTTTCAAAATCTCTCTTTTCCCTATATAACACAATTATAATGATATCACTATTTATATAACTAATATTAAAGTAAAAAGGAAAAAAAACATTAATGAATATTAACTTTTCCTTTCATATACATTTTATAAATTTTTTTAAGACGTACACATATCAATAATAACATTTATCCTTTCATACACATTTTATGAAAAACATTTGAAACGTGAAAATATAAAAAATAACATTTATGTTAATTTAAACCACTCTAAACCTTATTATTTTTAATATGTATATATCTGTTTGCCGATTAAATATTATAAAATTTGTAAACTATAATATATTAATTACATAATCATAATATATACAATATGATAAAACAACCAAAACCAAAAAGCAAAAAAACAAAACGAAACTTAATAAACACTTGAGATGGATTTGGTCGGGCTCCAGCCAGCGCGGGATAATAGCACCATGAAAACAGGGGGGGATTTTCATGAAGGACTAGGGTTCGCTCAAATGAATGAAATGGAAGGATTGGGGTTTGTTTCAGAGGGACGAAATTAACAGAGAAAACTGGACACGGGATTGCTGAAATTAACAGAAAGAAATTGAAAGCCAAGCCTGCTGTAATGAAGAGAGCATTGTTTATTCTTTCTAAATAGAGCTTTGAGATAGACCGACTTCTATAATAGCAGAGGGCAAATAAAATGTTGATAAATTGTATTTGAACTGAAAGAAAGCAGAAGGTGAATAAAATGTACCTATTATTGAGAGAGAGCAGTTACTGTTGAGCAGCTCTGTCGCCTTTTTTTGAATTCTTTGCTCCAGTAGCGGATGATCCAAATATTGCATCCTCTTCTATCACATACACACAGGACAAAGACACATAGACTGAGACGCCCAATCACAAATACGGAACCAGAACTGAGATAGGGGAGGCCGAGGCAGTAAATGCAAAATTTCGGTAAGATTTGATAGTATATATGTACACTTTCTTTCAACGGATACATTGGCCTCTCTCTCTTGAACAGTCATTTCACAAAAAACGCTCTCATGCTTTTTGGCTATAAAAGTTGATAAAAGCAAAAACACTCATGCTTTTTGGCTATGTCTTTTTGCTTTTTAATTTCTTTCTATTCTTGCTTTTTTCAATGCATCTATTAGCCTTGATTTACCTTAAATTTGTGAATTTTCCAGATTCTCTTCCTAATTTGTACAGTCCGATATGACCTGGACAATAACTCTGGCAAAGTATCGTGTGAATATCCATTTTAGGGGGCTCTGTCTGGATGGAGGTTTATTTGATATATATGGACCAATAGGAACCAAAATTGAGTTGTTGAAGTGGAACTATAACTCAGAGCTGCTAGCTGCATTGGTGAGAGATGAAGAGTTGTCTAGCATCCAAAATTGGGGTTTCTGTAATTATCACTGGTATCTGAAACGAAAATGGAGTTACTTTGGGCAAGAACAAGTTAATGTTTGCCTGAACTTGGAAAGACCAATGTAGGATTAGTTTGCTCTCTAAATATTTGCTGGAGCAGTGTTGTTTGTGATGGGTTTGCAGCATGGAGTTACTTTGGGCAAGAACAAGTTAATGTTTGCCTGAACTCGGAAAGACCAATGTAGGATTAGTTTGCTCTCTAAATCTTTGCTGGAGCAGTGCTGTTTGTGATGGGTTTGCAGCCTTTCCAATTCAATTTCAATTTCAATTTCTTAGGCTTCCTCCCACGTTTTAGTCTGCAGTTCAGAGTGGCTTTCATAGTGGCTTTCACTTCTAGAGGCCCAGAGAATGATTTGGCGATTGGATGGCAATTTAAGAACTGTGAAAAATGAAAATATGGATATTTGGGATCAGTTGGAAGGCCTTGTATATCAGACTGTAAACGTTGATACATACAATCTTATTAAACGAGTTTGGCGATCTCGGCCATCCTCCATGGCTACATTCCTATGTTCTTCTTGGGGTAATGCATTGTGATGGTGATCAGGCTTGTTTATATTCAGGGTTTTGCTGGACCATTAGAGAAATCTTGGTGGTAGCCATTGCTGCAAATCTTATGAAGAAATATGCAGCTTTCACAATGGGGAATGGTTGGTGGTAGCCATTGCTGCAAATCTTATGAACAAATGTGCAGCTTTCACAATGGGGAATGGTGATATTGTTTCATGTAGATCAAGAGACTGATTATATATAGCACCTGCAGAGATGTATAATGAAAAGTGGTTAAATTTGAAAGGTGTTTTATCATGTTGTGCTTGGATATGCGCTATTTCTGTTTATGATTATGGAGAGGTGAAGGTCTTGATATTTGGACTTGTTGAAGATGGCAGATTGTAGGTTAAAATAAATGGTTGGATTATTTGTAGTCTCTGTACTAATTTTCAGTGTTTATGAGTCAGTCCTTTATAATTTGCATCTTGTTGAGATTGTTGCCTGGAACACCTAGTTTGATTCAAAGAGTTCCTTCCTTTTCTGGAGGAGGAACTTGACACCTAGTTTGATTCAAAGAGTTCCTTCCTTTTCTGGAGGAGGAACTTGAACACGTCTCCTCTTATGTGTTATTCTGTAGATTGTGCACTACACAGGTATGAGAGTTCCTTGAAAAATATCGGAGATGCTTATTTTAAGGAATGCTTGCAGCTCAGGAAGACTCAAGAGTAATCCAAAGCATTTTCCCCTTGGCCTTAAAATTTCAAAGATGGCAGGAAGAGTTCGTATTTTAGAGGCCTGGTGTGATCATCTGTTCAGTGATGAAAGTTTTGTGGACACTTCTATGGCATATTGCAGCACACCGTCTTTGAAAAAAATGCTCTGGGGTATTTCGTTCAGATGGTTTATGAAAAGAAGTGTTAACAATGGCTGGAATGGCTGACAATTGATGAGGTTTAAAGTTTAGTTCATGAACTTTAGAAGAGTTCCAAGCTCTAGGAAATCCAGCAGAGGCTGCAAATAATGCGTTAGAGTACTACAATGATGTTTTGAAGTACCATAAACCTTTTTTGTAACTGCTCTAAAATGGGTGGAGGCTTTAAGGATTGGATTTTATATGACATGGGGAATCAGGGAAATCCCATGTCAAATTTACAGTTATCGGATGTGCAAATTCACTCGTATTTGGTTGTAAAACAATGATTACTTCTTGAAACCAAACTACAAATGGAGGGTCAAGCAAAGGAAGATGTAGATGATGATATGTTTTAAAAAACAACATTAATTTTAGTGGAATGGCTGCTCACACTTGAGTATGGAGCTTTGCTTTGCATTTTTTTTTAACCTGTATAGGCTTTATATTTTTTGGTATTGCTAACAAATTACCATTAATGATAATTAGGTTTTATCGTGTAGTGGGGCGATATCAATTTGCTACATCTCAGTATCCTTGAAACTTACTGCAATTTTATTTTAAAAATTCAATGAACGCATACTTTGTGATTTGCTATTTTCTGCTCTTTAATATCTATGCTTTGCCTGTGTTCTGACTTTATGCTACTAAAACTCGATATAACACACTCTTGGATGGTTGCTTCTAAGCCAACACCCTAGCTGTTTTGAATTTTGCAATTTCTAACTAGAATTAATATTATGTACGGACATTAGCTGATAATCTGGGCCGTTTTTCTTACATCCATGGAGCTTATCCTGCAGACTGACAAGGTAATAAATAATGGGACATGGAGTTTGACAAATAGGTGTTAACTAGTTAAGGGCCATTTGATACTTGGTTCATCTAGATTTGGTTCTCTAACCACTGGATAAAGGCTCGGTAGAAGGTTGCTTTGGGACAGCACCATTTCTCAAGTGACTTAACATTTCCATTATGAATTATCATGTGCTACTTCTTTGCTTGAGTTTTATGGAGAAAATAAAATTGAAATCTTGTTTTTGTTATGGGTAGGATAGATGAGATTGTTTGACTTCTATTGAGAAAGATACTTGTTGCTGTTGTGATTGTAATATTTTTTCTTGTAAGCTTTACATAGATCTTATCCTGTAGTTATTTTGTCCTGGGCTTACAATAATGCGATGAAATATAAATTTAAAGCCCTATTCCAATACATGGGCTTAGAATATTGTTAAATTTTAAGCCCTATTTCAATAGTTATTTGAAAATGATCCCCCTTTTTGGATAGTGAAAGATGTTCCTTTTAGTTTTTATCATCCCTTGAAAGTATCGGGTTTAAAATATTTGGTAAGAAATGCACTTGATTCTCAGTAAATATCATCAAATGTAACATGACATCAACAAATTCTCTGACTTTCAAATTGTTCATTTTAGGGTCTTCAATATTACAAACTCTTTTAGATATGGGTGCAGTAGTCTTCTTGAGGAGGCTTGCTTATCCCTAATGTGTGGGTTCTGCCTTATCACCAATTAGCTGGAAAAAGATTGCATGATAAAAACTCAAGGAATAAGGAAATACAACTCCTCCTATCTCAATTTGGGTACATATATGCACATGCATAGATAAACATTATGTTATTTGACTTTGAATGCTATGGATGATTTTTGTCAATTTGCAGAGTGCAGTTTATTGCGTGTTTGCATTTACTGTGTTAAGTTGTTTAAATGCTTGGCATGTGAGCATTTTCAATTAGTTTTCAAAGCACATCAAGAGGGAAGTACATGGTTTAACCTTTTTCCTATTTCAAAAGAGAAGCTTTGGAATATTAAATACACTTTATGCAATATTATGTTTGTCCAATATTATGGGCACACTTAATGCAATACTAATATGATGATAAGCTTCGATGTGCACTTTGTGTTGTTAAGACAACCTACTGTAGTTATAAACTTGAATCCTTTGGCAAGGAAAACCTTGGAAACTCTAATAAAAAAGTAGTTAACAATAAAATTGATGTACTGTGTTTGGCAGGCATATCAAGTTCATAAAAAGAGAAACACATGCTTTTTAGGTAAAATAACAGTGTACACTATTGGTGAACATGATAAAATTAAAATTTTGAGATGATAAAATAGTTATTTTGATAGTTTTTTAAATGAGCAAACAATCAACTGTAGCCATTTTGGAGAAGTTGTCACCATAAAATTTTCCTTGTTTTTTTATTCTGATTTCTATATTGGCGAATTTAAAGCACTTCTTCCAACTGTGGTGAGATTTACGCATTTTCAATTTATGTTCCTTTTTTGGGAACTTCTTAAACCCTGATGTACTGTTCCATAGGATATCACTGATTTAGTACATAGACTTTTGTTATACAATGCAAAGTATGCATTGATGGTTTTATGCTTAGAAGAATGAATCCTACTGTAATCACCTGTGTACTCCTTACCTGCTCTTAGCAGAGTGTACACTGTGCAGTTCATGCTCATTAGAGTACATCCTATTGAATTCTCTCTACAGTTCATTTGCCCCTCCATGGTGATCGAGGACACAAAGGAAGAGACAACTTCTCTCTTATCTCTTTCAGTGTTTTCTTTCCAGTTCCAACATTACTTGACATGTTCTTGACAAGTCTTTTGCTTATGTACTCATTTCATGTCTTTGCATCTTTCTTTCTTTGAACTAATCTTTTAGATTTTTGTAGCTTTGTCCTTATATCGCATATCTTTTCCTATTGTTGTTAGTGTAGCTATAGGTTCTTCTTGTTCACTCTCACTTTGCATTATACTGATTATACTATTTTAGTCCCATTGACCCCCCTTTATGGCCATTCATTGAACATTAATAAAACTTTCTAGATCATCTTATCTACCTATTAACCATGCGTTGTGGATGATTACCAACTATTTTGGATGAGTTTCTTGTAAAAACTAATAGCTTCTCAATCCCATTGTCTATCAGTTTGGTCCTTGGACAAAATTTTAAACTTATGGTCACTTTTAGCTTTGTACTTGTTTTTGCTGCAATCCAGAACTACAAAATTTAATTGAAGAGCTTAAAGAAAAAGCAAGTAAGCTTAAAGGAATGACCGAGGAACTTAAAACCAGGTAATTCACTTTGCATACTGTCCCAACTATGAACAAGTAAGGAGTAGAAATTAGAATGTTGTCTTAAAGGTTTTTTTTAATAGGCCGAGACATGTATATATCAAGGCACATACATGCTACAAAACGAGGCCCTGAATTTGGAAGAGATAGCACCCTAGTGCATGTAGAATGAAGCAGGAATTTGGTCATCTATATGAACACGTTGATGCCATTTGTATGGAGGTGGAGTTCCAAGGAAAAGCAGGTCAGAAATTAGTGTCTCTAAGTCAAGTCGCCAGGGTCTGCACTTTAAGGACAAACTATAAGCATTGTCTGGAGATCTCGATAAGCATTTAAGTTCTTTGAGCACTTGTTTCTGAATAATTGCATGACGGATATATCGTGTTTCAAATATTAATAAGGGATTTACTATTTCTATCATCGTTTTGTAGGTTTCTATGAGGATAACAAACAAGAAGCTTCTAGAGATGCTTGAATTTGATTCACATTTATCAACAATTTTATGCTAGTCTAGCATTTTTTGGGTGTAATCTCTAAGGCATAAATTGAGGAAGGAAAAACATAGAAGTATGCAGTTGTAATCTCCCCAATAGATTACTAATGTATATGAGTGGAAACATGTTGTGATTTCATCTGTTGAATCCATGCCCTTCCTTTGACTGCATGGACCTACTAGCATTCAATCTTTTGATTTTCTTAGATAAAATTATTTTTCTAGGTAAAAATGGCACATGAAAAAGGGTTGAAGATGAGGCTTACCACTGATACTCTGAGTTCAAACATGTTGAAAATGAAGCTTACCACTACTAATCTGAGTTCAAACATGTTGAAAATGATGTTTATCACTACTACTCTGAGTTCAAACATGTTGAAAATGAAGCTTACCACTACTACTTTGAGTTCATACTTGTACATTTGAAGGACAAAACACAAGTGTTATACAAATGGAAACGTGAATGGGCTTCCTTTAACCAAGTGCCAAGCACTTACCACCACCTATCAAGATGTTTGCTCTTCTATACTCTTTATAAGAGTGTGTGACCACCCGTCCTGATTTGACAACCATAACAAAATCCACTAATTAATGGCTCTCTTGTGAGGCACACCATCCTTTGAGAGGCAGATATGGAAAAGTAAAGGTATAAAATGAACGGGGAACTAATTGTTAGTATTAATAAAAACTATATTATAAAGACGTCTTTTTCTTGTAATAAACTTGTTGATATTAAAATCAGAACATTCAATGCCCCACAGTCAAAATGTACTAGCAATAAGAAGGCAGTCATTATGAATTCTACAAACTATGTTTTGACTCTCAAGTGACATCAATCTAGATGTGCATTTTACTTTTTACTAGTTGCAACATGTTTTCTTCTCAAACTTCATAGTGGAGTTATGACTTGTGGGCAAAGATGGAAAGTTGGAGGTATTGTCTACATTAATGGCAATAGAGAAGATAACTATTGCTCTTTTTTATGTCCAAGTTTTTAATCATGGCCATGAGATTTTCTTCTTGAATACAAGTTACATGTGGAATATGACTCAGGAGGTTAATGTGGAGTAATTGCAAAGTAAAAGATGGTGTTACCTTAGCATGTGGATTACAAAGATTATGTGACGAGTCACTTAGTCCATTGTCACTTACCTCAACCAACATGTTAGGGTTAATTGCTAACTATTATCCTTGGAGATAAAGACATGTAAATAAAAGGAAACAGAGAAAGGAGTAGAGGTAGTCACTTGTTTGAATGAATCTATCATACTATCTTCAATAACGGGTTCATTCTAAAGTCTTCATTCTTTAGTTGTCTTTCAATATTAAGAAGAGCCACTACTCATATGGATTATTTTCTTGTTGGTGTCTACTGTCATGTCTCATTATTCATATTGCGTTGTACTCTAGTTTTTCAACTAGTTGGTAGTTGCCATAGGTAGTATGTGTAGTTGAAATTGTAGCTACATTAGTTGTCAAGCCTATGATTTGCATTTTATGAAAGAAACCCAAGGCCACATCCCAATGGCTATTTTGGGCATAAATTGTGATCATGGCATACCATGAGCTCACATTATCTTATGCCTACTAATTCCATTTCGCAAAGTCCTCAAGGGTGTTATGACAATGACCATTCTAGCATAACAGGTAATAATAATAGTCCATGAGATAACACTAGACTTTATTTCTTATGGTTACATTTGATAGAAGAGCCCTATGAGCTCCTCAAGATTCTCGCTAATTATCTCCTTAAAAACTTGCGTAAAGTCAGATAGGGTTCCCCAATTATCAAACTTAAATGTGAACATATGGGAGCTTTCTAGTAGATGGAAAAATAAATCCATGGGACATCAAGCCTCGTGAATATGGGTTTTTTTATTGGGATTCAAATCATGAATGACATATGGAAACTTTATAGTGTTACACAAAAAAATCATTTTTGGAAGTAAGGTAGTTAACAACGAGAGGTAAAAATGGAAGGCAACAAAGGTCATGATGTCATGCTGATAAATATATGTATATTCACCCCATAGTCTCAAGCCATGCCCAATTGACCACAATCCTAACTCTGACATCAAGGCAGTCTTACAACATCAATAGTGATAGTGTCAGGAATAGTAAAAATATTCTTTTTAGTCTCTTACAATTACACACAAGATTAGTAGTTCTAACATCCACATAGAAGTCCTTTGACATGAAAAGTGTAAGTTGTTTAACTATCCAACTCTAAATCTACCATGAGTTTGGAGAGATCCTAGAAGCTTTTGTAGAGCAAGGGAAAACAAAACCTTTCTCTAAGCCCAAAATAGTTGATGTTGTATGCCAATGGGAAGAGATTACAATCTTTTTGAACCAATAAACTTTGTAAAATAACATTATTGGCCTATAATATCAAGACCTAATATATAGGTTCATGGGGATATGACTTTCTTAGTAGATCATAGTGAACTGGAGTAGTAGGGCTAAATGTGCAAAGTGAGGTTCATTTGTAGTGTTTATCAATCCCAGAAGATTGAGAAATCAGTTATGAACAAGTTCCATAGTTCATGGGAAGAGGAGTGTCCATAACCTATGATGAGCTAAATTATTACCCTAAAAAGAGCAACAAAGATAGAGTGCAATTACTTATCAATCTGGGGTTTGAGAGAATCTTGCGAGATGTCGTGCACTATATGCGCAGAATCCAGGTTCATTATTTACAACTGGTTTTTTACATGCTTCTATGAAAGGAAATTGCATCACACCACACTTCATAAATGAAAGGCTAGCTCAATCACTCTTGGCAGTGACCCATGTACTTGAACACCAATCATGTGAACGAGAACCTTGTTTTCACCAAGAAATCTCTTCGCATGATCTAAATTATTCATTTTCCATGGATCACCGCTCCTGTTGTTGGTGAGACAACTACTATGGAAAGAAAAATACTAGAAAGGAAAGCAAGCTTGCATGAAATAAACAAACAAACAATTCTATTTTCCGAAATGTAAAGGAAAATTAAAGACATGCATTCAAAATGAAAGTTAACTAAAAAATACTAACTGTAATCACTAGTTTGACTGGTGGTGGTGCTTCGGTTAGGATTACCAATAATTAGAGATATCACAGGTCTCAGTCCCCTTTTTGTTAAAGTTAGTGCAGCTGCGAGACCTATTCTCAGAGAATGGTTTCCTAGTCAGTTGACTAGGGCAGAGTAAGACCCTAGAAGGTACCCTGGGGCCCCCAGTAGTCTCCTAGGATTCTTGGTCTAGGACCAAGCAGGTTGATGCCATGGCAAAGCCCCTAAAATGTGGCTAGGGCCCCTATATGCCTCTAGGGTATTCTGATCTGGGACCAGGGATGTGATGTCCAAGTAGAGCCTGCAGGTAGAGGCAGAGATATATTCTGGTATGGGACCAGGGACATGATGTCCAAGTAGGTTCTGCAGGTAGTTGTTCAACTTTCAGTGTGAGACTGAAACTCTGCTTAGTACCATTCTGCGAGAGAATGGAGGACCCGATTAGGGTTTAGGGATTGATCAACAAGATTCAGTGTGAGACTGAAGCGCAACCTAAGGCTGAAAGCCATTCATTAAGAATGGAAGATAATGATGTCCCCTCTCCTAATCGGTTATTGTTAGATTGCTTCTCAAGGAACTGGCCACCCCTTGATGATGTCCCTAGCACCTAACCCTTAGGAGTAGTGTTAAGGACACAAGGATTTTACCATTCGTTTGGATCTTCCCCCTTATACAATGAAAATATATAAAACTATGTACCTTGAGAGAGAGAAAAGTCTTTCGTCTTGTTGGTCCTATTTGAATGCTTGTCCACCTTTACGGTTCAATTTGATATTGTGGTTGTTGACTCATGGTCCTATTCTTACTTGGTCCTAGCACTATCACTTGTGCGCACCTTGGATTATGATGACTCCTACTTTATGGAGTATATTTACCTAATTGTTTATTAAACACCATTGGACCTTGTATTGTTATGGTTACCTTATGCTCTATTATAAGGACCCTTTAACCCACTTATGGTTTTGGACTCTTTCACTTTATGTAGGACCTTTCGACTTTCACTTTATGAGTTTATTATAACTTCTTTAATTAATTATTTTATAGTCTTATTAATAAAATCTTTATGATTTTATTAATAAAGACTTTTTTCCCATTTAGTCTCATCTTAAGACCTTTATTTTATGATTATTGTTTTTAGTATTTTATAATACGGTTAGTGGTCAAACCTGTTATTTTATGGTTTGGATTATTTAATATTATTTACTTTATGGTTTGGTTTATTTAATATTATTGGTCCATTTTTTTATTTTATTGTTTGGTCACTTTATTATGGTTATTGTAGACCTCAACGTGAATCTATTACACTATTTAACATTATAAAGAGATGAGGTTATTTTTTATGTTATCATCAAATCTTTTGGAAGCCTCTCCACTTACCTTAACGTGTTCTTTCACGGTTGTCTGCGATCTCATACTTCACGTGCTCTGCATGATCTCTCCCTACGTTTTTATCTTTCACAGGCTCTGCTTGATCTCTCTCCGTGAATCGACCTTTGTGATGTGTTTATTTACTAGCTGAGTTTTCTCTTTGTTGTTTTTCCTTCACGGGATGTTTTTCTTCACGAGCTGTCTGTCGTTTTTCTTTCACGGGGTTTTTTCTCTGCTGGCTGCCTGCATTTTTCCTATGTGGATGCCCACACTGATCTGGGATTTTCTCTTCTGTCGGCTGCCCATGCGGTTCCGGATCTTCCTTATCTGTCGGATGCTACCCGCACGTGACTCCGCTAATTTGTGTCTACTCTGTTTGCCGAATCCAACTGCTGGCTGCCGGTACCTTCCCAGCGTGATCCCTCCACGCTTTATTTGATCCATGAATTGGATAGCCCATGGCTGCCTCTGCATACTTAGTCTACTCCATGGGCTGGTTTATTTGTAGCAGATTCCGAGATCTTCTAGCTACCGTGATGGTATATATTGACTGCTACACTATATCATAATTTGATTGAAGGTTTGCTTACTTCTACCTGAACTCTATCTCTCTCAAGGTACGTATATGGTTTAACCATTTTTGACTTGTCCTTTCAGTGACAAGATCAAAATCAGAACTATCTGAGTATAAGGCAGATCCAATAGTGGTTATGATTCTCTAACTTAGTAATACTCTGTAGTTTATTTGTAGTTTATTTGAGAATTATTTTTTTGTACATGTTATTTATTATTTTTCTGTATATGACATTCCGTGAAACATATCAATGGTCAACTTTAACGCAGTGACCAGCAGAGCGTTAAAATTAACGCAGTGACCAGCAGAGCGTTAAGTTGATAAACATGAAAGTTATGTTGCTATGTTTTATTACAATTTATTTAAGTTTTTATATGTTCATGTATTGACGTTTATTACTGGTATTAAAACTCATATAACCTGTAAAATTCAACATGGTATCAGAGCTGAGGGTGTAGCTAACTCTATTTTGCAGCTAACAGAACCTACATCGATCCTAAGGCAAGATCTATACTTTACAAAAGCTTACTCTTCAGGTTGACAAGTAAAGGTTAAGATGACTACTCCTTTAGTAAAATGACAAATCAGAAGATAGGCTCGAGGGAGCCTCCAACTTCAATGCATGGACGACTAGGGTTCTAAATATCCTAGAAGAAAGCAATATAGATGATTTGGTTACTAGAGTTGTTGAAGAGCCCACTACAGCCCAAGGAAGAGCATCATTCAAGAAGAAGCAAGCCAAGGCAAAGCGGGTTATCTTTGACTCAGTTAAAGATAACCCAATGATTGTGTTATCTCCACTAAGGACAGCCAAAGAATGCTTTGATACTCTAGCTAACCTCTATGAGAAGAAAGCTCCTACTTAGAGAAGAGCCTTAAAGAAACAACTCAGATCACTTAGGATGGAGAAAGACGAGAAGGTTGCTACCTTCTTTTCTAGGATGATCTTGTGCAGACAGTGTTCGATGGCCTTCCTACAACGTGGGAGACATTCTTGGCTTCAGTAAATGGAAGAGGGGATCAACCCAACTTTGAAAGGTTGTGGCATGATTGTTTAGATGAAGAAAGCAGGATCCAAAGCAGATCCATGCCCCCACCAAAAAAGAACCAAGCTCTAGTCGTCAAAACAAAGAAAGGAAAGAATCCCTCTCTACACTAGGATCATAGTAAGGAACCTCGAGGTAAGCATTCCTCTAAATCAAGAGTTAAGTGTTATAATTGTGGTAAGCCTGGTCATTATGCATGGGAGTGTAGAAAACCATCTAACAAAAATTGGCATAGAAAGAAATACCATGTTTCAGTTGCTATAGAATAAGAGCAACCTCAACAAAAGAGGTCTAGGGTTGAGACCAAGAATCCAGATCAAGGAAAAGAATTTTACTTGGCTTCAACACTTTCAAGTCCCTCCTCCAACTTTTTAGATTCCTTGTGGATTGACAGTGGAGCCATTAAGCATATGACTGGATTTAAGGAGACCTTAGCAACTTTCAAGGTCAAGCAGTTCCACAAGAAAGCGGAACTTGGAGATTGAAGTACCTTTGACGTTGAAGGGGTTGGTTCAATAAACATACAGCTTGATTCAGGTACGTTGATTAATGTTGAAGAAATTTTATATGTTCCTAGTCTAAAGAAGAATGTTATTTCAGTGACGGTTTTAGAAGACAAGGGGTACTCTGTAACTTTCTCAGAAGGAAAAGTTTTGATATGGTCTAAAAGTAGAAGTATAAACTCATCCATTGTGATTGGAGTTTGTCAAGGTGACCTCTATAAGGTCTTGGGACAGGTTCTTAAAACTCTTTACCCCAGTCAAGGTTCAGAGATCAAGAGGAAGAAATTTGCACTCTCTAGTCCCCAACCAAGTGGGGTTGCAGAAGATGAAAGAGTGATCTTCCATTGGTCCTCCAGTGAATCGGAGATGGAAACCTATAAGACTTCTCGCTTTGAGAAGCAGAGGGAGATGGCCAAGAAGCCTACAACCGATCTCATTAAGAAGCCTATTGAAAAGCTTCAAGGTTGCTCCAGTGAGAGTCATGTCACTGATTTAGTTTACTCCCATTACGAGGAGTCAGTCCAACAATAGATTTGGAAAATTGATTTGTGGAAAGTAATTATCAGCCATCAAGGGAAGTCAACTATAACTTCCAAGAGGATCTATGGGATCATGCTTCATGCTAAGATGGAGAGCTATTTGAAGTTCTCAAGAAACCTTGTATTTGATGACTGGATGAAAGACATCAAGACGAGTTATCACAACATAAGGATGTAGTATGTTATCGATGTGCTGAGAATGTCCCTCTTGCTAAGAGGGAGTGTTAAAATTAGTGCAGCTGCGAGACCCATTCTTAGAGAATGGTTTCCTAGTTAGTTGACTTGGATAGAGTAAGACCCTAGAAAGTACCCTAGGGCCCCTAGTAGTCTCCTGGGGTTCTTGGTCTAAGACCAAGCAGGTTGATGCCATGGCAAAGCCCCTAGCATGTGCCTAGGGCCCCTATATGCCTCTAGGGTATTCTGGTCTGGGACTAGGGATGTGATGTCTAAGTAGAGCCTGCAGGTAGAGTCAAAGATATATTCTGGTACAGGACTAAGGTTACGATGTACAAGTAGGTCCTGTAGGTAGTTGATCAACTTTCAGTGTGAGACTGAAACTTAGCTTAGTACTGAGAACCATTTTGCAAGAGAATGGAGGACTCGGTCAGGGTCTAGGGATTGATCAACATGATTAAGTGTGAGACTGAAACTCAGCCTAAGGATGAAAGCCATTCATTAAGAATGGAAGATAATGATGTCCCCTCTCCTAATTGGTTATTGCTAGATTGCTTCTAAAGGGACTGGCCACCCCTTGACGATGTCCCTAGCACCTAACCCTTAGGAGCAGTGTTAAGGACAAAAGGATTGTACCATTCGTTTGTATCTTCCCCCTTATACAGTGATGACAAAATATATAAAACTATGTACAGAGAGAAAATTCTTTGGTCTTGTTGGTCCTATTTGAATGCTTGTCCACATTTACGGTTCACTTTGATCTTGTGGTTGTTGACTCATGGTCCTATTCTTACTTGGTCCTAGCACTCTCACTTGTGTGCACCTTTGATTATGATGACTCCTACTTTATGGATTATATTTACCTAATTGTTTATTAAAGACCATTGAACCTTGTATTGTTATGGTTACCTTATGTTTTGTTAAAAGGACCCTTTAACCCACTTATGGTTTTGGACTTTTTCACTTTATGTTGGACCTTTCGACTTTCACTTTATGATTTTACTAGAAATTCTTTAATTAATTATTTTATAGTCTTATTAATAAAATCTTTATGATTTTATTAATAAAGACTTTTTACCATTTAGTCTCATCTTAATACCTTTACTTTATGATTATTGTTTTGAGTATTTTATAATACGGTTAGTGGTCAAAGCTGTTATTTTATTGTTTGGATTATTTAATATTATTGGTCCATTTTCTATTTTACGGTTTGGTCTCTTTATTATGGTTATTGTGGACCTCAATGATAATCTATTACACCATTTAACATGATAAATAGATGAGGTTATTTTTTATGTTATCATCAAATCTTTTGGAAGCCTCTCCACTTACCTTGACGTGTTCTTTCACGGTTGTCTGCGATCTCATCCTTCACGTGCTCTGCATGATCTCTCTCTCCGTTTTTATCTTTCATAGGCTTTGCATGATCTCTCTTTGCGTTTTTATCTTTTACAAGCTCTGCTTGATCTCTCTCTATGAATCGACCTCTGCGATGTGTTTATTTACAAATTGAGTTTTCTCTCTGTTGTTTCTCCTTCACGAGCTGTCTGTCGTTTTTCTTTCATGGGGTTTTTTCTCTGTCGGATGCCTGCATTTTTCCTCTGCGACTGCCCACACTGATCCGGGTTTTTCTCTTCTGTTAGCTTCCCATGCGGTTCCGAATCTTCTTTATCTGACACTTGCTACCCGCATGTGACTCCACCGATTCGCGTCTACTTTGTTTGCCGGCTCCAACTTCTGGCTTTCGGTAATTTCTCAACGTGATCCCTCCACGTTATATTTGATCCACGAATTGGATAGCCTGTGGCTGCCCCTGCATACTTAACCTACTCCACGGACTGGGTTATCTGTAGCAGACTCTATGATCTTCTAGCTACAATGATGATAAATATTGACTGTTGCACTATATCAGTAACGTGACTGTGTGTCAGCTGATAATTTGATTGAAGGTTTGTTTACTTCTATTTGAACTCTATCTCACTCAAGGTACGTATATGGTTTAACCATTTTTTACTTGTCCTTTCAGTGACAAGATCAAACTCAGAACTATTTGAGTACAGGCAGAGCCAATAATGGTTATGATTCTCTAACTTAGTAATTCTTTGTAGTTTATTTGAGAATTATTTTTTCTGTACATGTTGTTTATTATTTTCTGTATATGACATTCCTGAAACATATCAATGAACAACTTTGACCAGCAGAGCATTAAGTTGATAAAGATGAAATTTATGTTCCTACGTTTTATTACAGTTTACTTAAGTTTTTATATGTTCATGTATTGAAGTTTATCACTGGTATTAAAAGTCATTTAACCTGTAAAATTCAACATTTTTTCTATGTTTGTGAAACTGGATATACAACCATTTCGCAGTGGATACTAAATATGAGCTAAGCTACAAGAATGAAATGAATATGTATTCTAATAAACAACTATCTACAGATTTGTAAAATGCTAAGCTACAACATGTACTTTACAAAACATAGAAATAACCTAGAGATCCACAACTCTTGCTGTCTAGTATGGGACCCCTCTAGAAAGCTAGATGTTGGGATTTGCTACAACAATAAGCTTAAATTACAATGCAGATAAACTCACAGTGAAAATCACAGTATTTGCAAAATAGAGTTGTGAAGAACTCTGTAGTTTATTCCAAAAATTGCCAACTTCTACATTGTATCCACCCCCCCATACAAGTGTTGGGTCGTTGCTTATATAGAGAGGTTTGATTTGGCACATATGCATTAATTACTAGATTTACAACTACTTGGTGTAAACATTAAATAGATTGAAAAGTAAACCCTATGATTTTGGTAATGGAATTTGTGCTAATCCCAGAGTTCAACACATAGTTATGCCTCATGAGGGCATTTTTATTTACATGAAATCAAAGTTAAATTCTAACCCATGAATTTGCTATGTTGGTTTAGATGAAAATTTGAGAAACAAAACAAATAAAAGGTGCTCTTTCCTAGATCCCTGCATTGTATTTATTAGCTCTCATATGCCTAGTTTTGAAGATGTTGCTTTAGAGATGCCCCTAAGTGATCCATTCGACATGTATAAAATATTCTATTGAATGCATTAAATTCCCTCCTTTAATTGTGTCCTGGTGGGTAATTCATGATTAGTTTACAAATATACCATCAAGAGTTTACACCTAGGTGGGTAATTCACAACTTATGATGGAATCATTAGTTTGCCAATATTCCTGGGAGGTCATTAATTTTCATGATCTCCAGGAGAATCCCTTTCCAGGAGAATCCATTGATTCTTTTCGTGGAGTAAAACCATGTTATGAGCATTGTGTGTACCTTGAGTTACTATTGGGCATGACTCCAATCCTCTCAGCATTGATAACCAGGATCATTACTCTATATTGTTCATATAGTTGTGATATGGCAAAGTTTTTGCAGTGATATTATCTTTAACTATTTTGCAAGGATCTTTCTAGTAATTATCTATTCATTACTTGTATTAATAATAGTAATGCTTGATAACAAAACCATGTTGAATCAGAGTGATCCTCTGTTGTGTTAAGTTCATCCTTTATTGCCATGTATGCAATCTATTAGTTGAATGATCCTCTATTAAATGTTTTTAAATATATTACTTCAATGCTCAATCAATAAAAAAAGGATTAGCTGCAATCTTTCACAAGGGCTTAGCATATAATAGGAGTACCTAAACTAGAACAAGTTAGAAATAACAAGCTTATCATCTTAATACTACTACTACGAACAATTAAGTACCACAATTCAATCCAAAAGATATAAGGGCCAACTTTTGGTGAAATAGTCATTTATTGTGATGAACATCAACTCTAAGGAGGGTATTGGACAAATAAGGGTAGGTGAATATGGGAAAAAAGTATACCATTTTGGGGGCCATCATTCCCCCCTTCCAAAAGTATTATATGTCCCCATGCAACTTGTCATTCCCTTTCCAGAAACCCTGCATGAATGTCACTCTAGTTGTATGTTGGGTACCCAAATTGCTCTATCGTGTAAAATCCAAAGTTCTTGTCTGCTTGACTCCATTGTGTAGTTTTGTGAATTCTTCCCAATGTGCTTATGTACATTGAATTTTAAACTTGCCCCATCAGTTGGACAGACTAATCACACTAAGAAGAGGGGGGGGTGAACAATGTGTATAGTTTTTGTTACTTTTTCAAAACAAGTACATAAGAAGGATAACAAAACACAGTACATAGGATTTTTACGTGGAAACCCAAGTCCTTGGGGAAAAACCACGAAATCCTTTTAATAATTTTAACACCCCGGTTTTGATCCCAAAGGGGGAGGGGAATGTGTGCCTCGATTTTGACCCCATGGTATTGAATTGTACATGATGTATATATTGTATTTGAATCATGGCAAGGGGCTGAAGGCCAAGGCCCTGCCATTGATTTGGTATTTTGTGTATAGGTGATCAAGGTTGATGCCTATGGTTATTGTGTTGGTCATGCACAATATATTTTGAATATCATGTAAATGCACAATTTAATAAAATACCACAACTAGCTATGGGACTGCAACATGAAAGTGATGGGGCATGATTTCAAAAGGAATAGGGAGAGGAGTTAGTCAAACCCCCTGAGCCAATAGGGTGTGACCAAATGTCAATGGGGAAACCCATGAACCCTCGGCTACCTTTTTGTCCTCTTTCCCCAATCATTCATTTCTTCCAGAAGTTGGTTGAAGCAGTTAATGCTTTGGGTAGAGAAAGGCATGGCAGTCTGATTGTGTGTCTGTGCAAACTTGCAAGTCTGCAGCTGCGTTCTTTCTACTAAAGCAAGCAAACCCTAGATTGCGTGCCCAGTCTAGATTCTCATGGGTCGTGTTGAACGTTGTCGGGGTTAATCTTCCATCCCGTGGTTGTGGGGGATTATTTTTGATTTCATTCTGTCATTCATGCAGGTAGATTGTTCATTCGAGATCCCACAGTCACGTTCTTGCTTGGGCAGAGGCATTCTGAACAATTACACACTTGTTCACTCTCCTGAGCTGCAGAATTGGTTGTTCTGCAAGTATTTCCCTTTGCTGAGAAATTAGTTGATGTGTTGCAGTGTTATCCTAGACCACAAATTGGTAGGAGACTCTGTTTTTCTGTGTGTGACAGTGTGAAGCCTATGTGTTTTGTTTCCCTTTGAATTGCTGTGATTTGCAGCCTAGTTTGGGTCTGAACTGTAATCAATACTGAGAAGTGGAAGAGAAGAGGAATGGGCTTGATTAACCTAGTGTAGAGAGGAACCTCATGAAAGGGTAAGAGTGGCTGGAAAATCTTTATTGCATGCCCTGAATAGCATTGGAAGGAAAGGCATAACTCGAGGGACTGTGGAGCAGAGAAGGGGATGCTTTCTTGTGTTGGGTGTGTAGGTAATGTGGATCCTAGGCCAGATAGACCTTGTGGAGGTGTCCTTAGCTCTTGAATGAGCCACTAGCTTAGTCATTCTACCTTTCCATTTCCTTAGCATCCTGATAAATCCAATTTGATATTGGCTTGGCCGTTTCTTGTTGTGTTTTGGCCATGTGTAATCCTTGGCTGGACAGCCTCAGAAACCCACTGTGAATGATGGCTTGATGAGTGCCTGATAAACCCATCTGTTGGTTTGGCTGGTATTTATTGTGAAAGTTAGTTTGACTGTGAACAGTCTGATAAACCCAACTGTATGCTGGCTTGGCTAAGTAAACCTGATAAACCCAGCATTGTTTGGCTTATAAGTCTACAACCTAATAAACCCAACTTGGCGTTGGCTTGGCTAGATAGTCTGATAAACCCAACTGAAGGTTGGCTTGACTGTGTGTGATATGATTTGTTTGTGTGTAAGTTTGATGTTCTCTAGTTCCGTGTGGAAATCATGCCCAACTCGGGGGTGGCAGTTGTGTTGAGAGATTGATGAACACAACTAGCCTATGGTTGGGTGGAACGTTGCAGCCACATAGCTAGTTGCGGAACAATTCCATCATCCAAGATAAGTATTCTCTGTTATTCTTGTTTATGCAATGTAATTGCTTATGAATGACTATACTGGTTATGTAGAATGCTTGTTAGTGTTTCAGTAGAGTTACTGTTGATGAATGTTCCTACATTTGCATCTATATTTTCCTTGAATATTTCCATGCATTTTTGCCTAATTTTATGGAGGCTAGAAGCCTGTTACAGAGTCAGAATGCATTTGACTTAGGGTTTTCTCCCTTTCAATTCCGCCTGGGGAAGGCGGGAGGCGGAAATCGAAAGAGAACAGTTGAAACAAGGCAAAATGTGGGTTTTCTGCACCCCAGAATCTGCCTGTGGGAGGTGGAGGGCGGAAGCAGAAAAGTGCAGAAAAGTTCTAAGGTAAAGTTAGCTTTTCGATTTCCAAAGTCCGAGGTCGGAAAGCGGAGGTCGGAAGTGCAGAAAAGGCTAAGGTCGAAAGCTATGTTTTTCGATTCTCGATTTCTGCACTGGAGAGTGGAAAGGCGGAAGGCAGAAGCCGGAATTTGACCGAGTAAGTATGTCGAAAGGTTATGTTTTGAAGGGCGGAAGGCAAAATATGGCAAAGTAATTTCGTCAAAAGGTTATGTTTCCAACTTTCGAAGGCGGAAGACGGAATATGGCTGAGTAATTCCGTCGAAAGGTTATGTTTATGACTTTCGAGTTCCGAAGGCGAAAGGCAGAACATGAAGTGAATATCTTTTTCACACATTGTGCTCCCAGTTCTTGGATTCCACAACGGAAAGGCAGAAAGGGGAGTGTGGAGGGCGGAGTGCGGAAAGGATAGGTTCAGTGTGAAAAAATGTGTTTCCTGTCGCAGAAACGATCTGTGAAGGGCATAATGACTATTACAGTGGTTTCTAAGCCTGAGAATAAAGGTGGAAGAGTGTGTTAACATCCATGCCTTGTGCTTCGAAAGGAGAACAAGTGTTCTTGAAGCAAAATATTTAATTATTTTGCATTATGGGGTTTGTAGACGTTACATTATGGTATCAAAGTTTCTAGTTGCAGCACTAGGGCCTAAATGGGCCAAGTTGAATAGTTAACAGAGCTGTTGGTTACAACATTGGGCCTAGATGGGCCAAGTGAACAGTTGGTAAGTGTTTTTGAATTCTGAGATTGTCTAATAGTGTGTTTGATTAACACATTTTTGCAGAGTCATAGTGCAGTTGGGATAAGTTGGTTTGGAGTGGCCATGAGAACCTACGACATGAACGATGTACAAAGTCCCTATGAGCACGGGGAAGATGCCATGGGTGAAAATGTCCAAGTTGGAAATGCCGAGACAGAGTCTAATGGCAGAAGATTTCAAGAGACTCTGCCAGACATTACAGCCACCATGAGAAGGATGATTAAAGGTCGGGAAGAGCAGCATCAATTGAATGCAGCCATGTTACAAAGTTTGACAGACACCCAAAGGCATATGAGCTCTAGGCGTCGTGCAGTACATCCAGAAGGAAGCGAAAGCGGTGCCAAAAGAAGAAAGATATATTCTAGTGGGTCATCTAACTTTGAAGGATCCACTTGGGGTTCCATCTCTTCATCTCACAGAGATAAGAGGAAGAGGCATTACAGGAACAACTTGTGTGATGAATTTAAGAAGGCAAGGCCACCTATCTTTAACGGTGAGATAAAGACTGCTCAAGAAGCTGAAGCTTGGCTTCTTGGGATGAAGAAATATTTCCATGTCCAAGACTATTCAGGAAATATGAAGGCTAAGGTAGCCATCTTCAATCTGAATGGCAGAGCATCTATATGGTGGGAGCACCTTAGGCAGGCGAGGAAGATCAATGACAGGAAGATAGTGTGGAAGCAGTTTGAGAAGCATTTCAAGCAGAAATAGCTCTCTGACAGGTACTATGATGATAAGATCAAAGAATTGCATGAGTTGAGGTTGAGACAACAGACCATGGAAGAATATGTAAATAAGTTCTTGGAGTTGTTGAGGTATGTCAGGTACATCAAGGATGATAAGGTGAAAATCCAATGTTTTCTGAGTCGGATACCTCAAGCATACAAAGACAAAATTGAGTTTGATGATCCTAGAAATCTAGAAGAGGCTATCAAGATGGCTTAATGTTGCTATGATCAAAACAAAGGCGAACTTGATTACCATAAGGCTTGGAAGGACAAGAGAAATGAGAAGTCTGACCAAAGGAAGAAAGTTTTCAAACCCTCTAACTTCCGAAATTAGCAAAAGCACCCATCACAAGGTGAGACTAAGCCAGCGAGAGTGATGGATGACAGGTCAAGAAATCCAAAAGAAACCAGAGAACCTATCCATTGTGGAAATATGGAGGACCCCACATGCGCAGGAATTTCCCACTTGAGAATGGGTATGTAAGGCAAGCTCACAACATTCAAGAAGCCGAAACAATGGGTCAAGTAGCAAGGACTGTCCCTAGGATTTATGCAACACTAGAGGACCGTGAGGTAGATCATCAGTCAACTGTGGTTGAAGTTGCAGGTAAGATTGCTGAGCAATCTGTTTTAATTTACCCTGGATCTACTCACAGTTATTTTACTCCTAAAGTTGTTGAGATTTGTGCTTTTACGAAGTTAAAGCATAGCAAATCATTGTTAGTTCAGTTAGCCACTAGAACTAAGAGAAAGGTTAGTGAAGTGGTAGAGAAATGTCCATTGGTTATGGATGGATTGGTCACTTATGCAGATCTGAATGTTCTACCACTTGGTTCCTATGACATTCTCGTTGAAATGGATTGGTTGGAAGCACACAGATTAAAGCTTGATTGTTACAACAAGAATTTTGAGTGCATAGATGAAGAAGGCAACTTAAGGGCTGTAAGAGGCATTCCAAAGGTGATCTTTGTTAGGCAGATTTCAGTAATGTAGCTGAAGAATTTTTGTAGGAAAGGTTGTAGAGTGTATGCAACTCATGTTTTGGAGGTAGCAGAGAGTGAAATTCCTAGGTTGGAGGACTTTCATGTGTTGCAGGAATTCAGGAATGCTTTTCTTAATGAAATTCCAGGGCTTCCTCTAAAGAGGGACATTGATTTCACTATTGAACTTGTGCCAGGACCAACACCGCTATCTTAGACACCCTACAGGATGAGTACAATAGAAATGTTAGAGCTGAAGATGCAACTGCAAGAGTTGTTGGAAAAGAAGTACATTAGGCCAAGTGTGTCCCCTAGGGGAGCCCCAACTCTGTTTGTGAAAAATAAAGATGGTACACTTAGGTTGGGTATTGATTACAGACAGCTGAACAAAGTCATTGTGAAGAATAAATACCCTTTTCCTAGGATTGATGACCTCTTTGATCAAATAAGAGGAGCAAAGGTATTTTCCAAGATTGACTTGAGGTTTGGTTACCATCAAGTAAGAATCAAGGATGGAGAAATTTATAAGACAACCTTTAGAACAATTTATGGGCGTTTTGAGTTTGTAGTGGTACCATTTGGTTTCACAAATGCACCAGCTACATTTATGTGCCTTATGAACAGTGTTTTCAGTAGGTATCTAGACAAGTTTGTTCTTGTTTTTCTTGATGACATTTTTATTTATTCTAAGAATGAGGAAGAGCATGAAGAACATTTGAGGTTGAATTTGAAATTGCTAAGGGAGCATAAGCTGTATGGAAAGCTAAGCAAATGTAACTTTTACAAAGTTAGGATTCATTATTTCGGTCACATTATCTCAGATGAGGGCATATCTATAGACCCTGAGAAGATTGAAGCCATTATGAATTGGCCAACTCCAAGAAATGTAACATATGTAAGATCTTTTATGGGACTTGCAAGATACTACAGGAGGTTCGTTGAGGGATTCTCCAAGGTTGCACATTAATCACTTCCTTGCAAAAGAAGGGTATAAAAATTGAATGGACACCAAGGTGTGAAGAAAGCTTCCAGCAGTTGAAGAATCTTCTCACAAGTGCACCCGTTCTGAAAATTGCAGGCCCAGAAAAAGATTTTGTGGTGTGAACTGATGCATGCGGTCAAGTACTTGGAGGAGTTCTTATGTAAGACAACCACGTGGTATGCTATGAGTCAAGAAAGTTGAAGGAGCATGAGAAGAACTATGCCACTCATGATTTAGAACTTGCAGCCATAGTACATGCTCTCAAGATGTGGAGGCATTACTTAATGGGCATAAAATTTGAGTTAAGGACAAACCACTGTGGTCTGAAATATTTGTTTGATCAACCAACTCTAAATGCTAGGAAAGCTAGATGGCTGGAGTTTTTATGTGAGTTTGATTATGAAATCAAATACATAAAAGGAAAAGAAATTAAAGTGGCTATTGCACTTAATAGGAAGGTGCATGAAATGCATGTGGCATCTCTTAGTATTTGCCAATTAGATTTGAGACGACAGATTGTTAATCATACTGTTGGAGATGAAATGTATGTGCAAATAAATGACAAATTGCAACAAAAAAGTTTTGAGAAGAGGTATGAAGGATATACATTGGAAGAAGATGGACTTCTTACTTATAAAAATAGAAATTATATTCCAAATGTAGCAAACTTGAGGAGAGTTGTTATGGATGAAATCCATCAAGCTCCATATTCTGGTCACCTAGGATATCATAAAACAATTACTACAACCATAAAGCAGTATTTTGGCGAGGAATGAAGGACATTGTTGAGTATATTTCAAAGTGCATGACATGTCAGTAGGTGAAGGTTTAGCATCAACACTCAACAGGTTTGTTGCAGCCTTTGCTAGTTCCAAAATGGAAATGAGAAGTTGTTTCCATGGATTTTATTATAGGATTTCCAATGACTTGGAGACAACATGATTCCATCATGGTTGTGGTGGACAAGTTGACAAAGGCAACACATTTTATACTGGTCAAGTCCACTTATAACACTGATGCCATTGCAAAAATCTTCATGAAGGAGATTTTCAGATTGCATGGATTCCCTATGGCAATAGTCTTTGACAAGGATCCTAAGTTCACTTCTAATTTTTGGAAGGGTCTTTTTGTAGACTTGGGTACAAAGTTGAACTTTAACACTGCCTACCATCCTTAGACTGATGGGCAGACAGAGAGAGTGAATCAAGTGCTTGATGACATGCTTCGTATGTATGTGATGGACAAACCAACAAAATGGGAGGATTACTTACACTTGGTAGAGTTTGCTTATAATAATGGACAGCAAGCATCCTTGGGGATGAGTCCATATGAAGCTTTGTATGGAAGAAGGTGTAGGATACCTGTGACTTGGGATAATCTAGTGAGTAGGATTGTGCTTGGTCTAGAATTTCTCAAGGAAATGGATCAAGAGGTTGCAAAGATCAAGCAGAACCTAAAGGCAACCTAGGATAGATAGAAAATCTATGTAGACAAGCATAGAGTGCATAGAGAATTCAGTGTCGGGGATCATGTTTACCTCAGAGTGAGGGCAAGCAAGAGTTTCTTGAAGCTTGGAAGTTGTGCCAAACTGTCACCTAGATACAGTGGGTTGTTTGAAGTGCTTGAAAGAATAGGGCCAGTTGCATATAGACTTTCATTGCCTGCTAGCACTAGAGTTCATAATGTTTTTCATGTTTCTTTGCTTAAGAAATATGTATATGACCCTAACGATGTGATAATTTGGGATGTGATTCAGGTGGAACTTGAGGGAGAGTTCCAAACCGAGCCATTGCACATCCTCGACATGAAGGTCACAGTGCTCCAGAATTGAGCCGTTGGACAGGGGAAGGTGCAATGGGAGCACTACGCCTTGAAGAGGCTACATGGAAGCTGGAGGATGCCATGTGATTGGCACACCCATTTTTGTTCTATTTTGAAAAGCACCAAGGACAGTGTTGTTGTAAGGGGGAGGGGAATGCAACACCTCGGTTTTGACCCCAAAGGGTGAGGGGAATGTGTGCCTTGGTTTTGACCCCATGGTATTGAATTGTACATGATGTATATATTGTTGTATTTGAATCATGGCAAGGAGCTCAAGGCCAAGGCCATGCCATTGATTTGGTGTTTTGTGTATAGGTGATCAATGTTGATGCCTATGGTTATTGCGCTGGTCATGCACAATATATTTCGAATATCATGTAAATGCATAATCTAATAAAATACCACAACTAGCTATGGGATTGCAACGTGAAAGAGATGGGGACATGATCTCACAAGGAATAGGGAGGGGAGTTAGTCCAACCCCCTGAGCCAATAGAGTGTGACCAGATGTTAATGGGGAAACCCATGAGCCCTCAACTAACTTTTTGTCCTCTGTCCTCAATTATTCATTTCTTCCAGAAGTTGGTTGAGACAGTTAATGCCTTGGGCAGAGCAAGGCATGGCAGTATGATTTTGTGTCTGAGCAAACCCGCAAGTCTGCAGCTATGTTCTTGCTTCTAAAGAAAGCAAACTCGGGATTGTACGCCCAATCTAGTTTCTCATGGGTCGTGCTAAATGTTGGGGGGGTTAATCTTCCATCCCGTGGTTGTGGGGGATTATTTTCTATTTCGTTCTGTCATTCATGCAGGAGGATTGTTCATTCGAGATCCCACAGTCACGTTTTTGCTTGGGCAGAGGCATTATGAACAATTACGCACTTGTTCACTCTCCTGAGCCGCGGAACTAGTTGTTCTGCAAGTATTTCCCTTTGCTGAGAAATTGGTTGATGTGTTGCAGCGCTATCCTGAACCACAGATTGGTAGGAGACCTTGTTTTTCTCTGTGTGACAGTGTGAAGCTTGTGTGTTGTGTTTCCCTATGAATTGTTGTGATTTGCACCTTGGTTTGGGTTTGAACTATAAGCAAGATTGAGGAGTGGAAGAGAAGAGGAATGGGCTTGATAAACCTAGTGTAGAGAGGAACCTCATGAAAAGGTAAGAGTGGCTAGAAAATCTTCATTGCATGCCCTGAAGAGCACTGGGAGGGAAGGCATAGCCCGAGGGACTGTGGGGCAAAGAAAATGATGCTTCCTTGTTGGGTGTGTAGATAATGTGGATCCTAGGCTAGATAGACCTTGTGGAGGTGTCCCTAGCTATTGAATGAGCCACTAGCTTAGTCATTCTACACTTCCTTACCATCCCGATAAGCCCAAATGGATATTGGCTTAGCTATGTCTTGTTGTGTTTTGGCCATGTGTAATCCTTGGCTGGACAGCTTGAGAAACCCACTGTGAATGATGGCTTGGCTGAGTGCCTGATAAACCAATCTCTTGGCTTGGCTGGTCCTTATTGTGAAAGTTGGATTGACTGTGAACAGTCTGATAAACCCAACTGTATGCTGGATTTTTGGCTGAGTAAGCATGATAAACCCAACATTGTTTGGCTTGTAAGCCAGCAGCCTGATAAACCCAACTTGGTGTTGGCTTGGCTGGATAGTCTGATAAACCCAACTGAAGGTTGGATTTACTATGTGTGATATGATTTGGCTGTGTGTAAGTCTGTTGTTCCCTAGTTGCATGCGGAAATCATGCCAAACTTGGGGGTGGCAGTTGTGTTGAGAGATTGATGAACACAACTGGCCTATGGTTGGGTGGAACGTTGCAGCCACATAGCTAGTTGTGGAACAACTCCATCATCCAAGTTAAGTATTCTTTGTTATTCTTGTTTATGCAATGTAATTTCTTATGGATGGCTATACTGGTTATGTAGAATGCTTATGAATATGATGAATTGATTATGATGAATGCTTGTTAATGTTTCATAAGAGTTACAATTGATGAATGTTCCTGCATTTGCATCTATATTTGCCTTGAATATTTTCATGCATTTTTTCCTAAGTTCATGGAGACTGGAAGCCTGTTACAGAGTCAGAATGCATTTGACTTAGTGTTTTCTCCCTTTGAAATCCGCTTGGGGAAGGCGGGAGGCGGAAATCATAAGAGAACAATTGAAACAAGGCAGAATGTGGGTTTTCTGCACCTCGAGATCCGCCTGCGGGAGGCAGAGGGAGAAAGGGGAAAATTGGAGAAAAGTTCTAAGGTAAAGTTAACTTTCTGATTTTTGAAGTTGAAGGTCGAAAAGCGGAGGTCGGAAGTGCAGAAAAGGCTAAGGTCGAAAGCTAAGTTTTCCGATTCCTGAGTTTCGCACTGGAGGACGAAAAGGCGGAAGGAATATGGCCGAGTAAATCTGTCTAAAGGTTATGTTTCCGACTTCCGAGTTCTGAAGGCAGAATGTGGCTGAGTAATTCTGTCAAAGGGTTATGTTTTTTACTTTTGAGTTCCGAAGGCAAAAGGAAGAAGGGAGGAAGGTGGAGGGCGGATAATGGCCGAGTAATTCCGCCAAAAGGTTATGTTTCCAACTTCTGAGTTCCGAAGGCAGAATGTGAGGTGAATATCTCCGTCACACATTGTGCTCCCTGTTCTCGGATTTCGCAGCGGAAAGGTGGAAAGGGGAGTGCAGAGGGCGGAGTGTGAAAAGGATAGGTTCAGCGCGAAAAAAGGTGTTTCCGATCGCAGAAATGATCTGTGAAGGGCGGAATGACTGTTATAGTGGTTTCTAAGCCTGAGAATGAAGGTGAAAGAGTGTGTTAACATCCATTCCCTGTGGTTCGAAAGGAGAACAAGGGTTCTTGAAGCAAAATATTTAATTATTCCACATTATGGGGTATGGGGACGTTACAATAATAGTTTTCCGACAACAACTGGAAGGAGGCAACAACTCCCTTGTTACAATGACTTCAATTCTCCATCTATAACTGGAATATTTTTACATGGAAACAGAGTACACACGATTTTTTACGTGGAAACCCAAGTCCTAGGGGAAAAGCCATGGTAGCCTTATAATAATAGTTTTCCAGCAACAACTGGAAGGAGGAAACAACCCCCTTGTTACAATGACTTCAATTCTCTAGCTACAATTGGAAGGGGGCTACAACCCCCTGATTTATAGGCTGCAACCTGAAGGAAGCCCTAGCTCCCTAGATTTCCTTGCCCCATCCTGCCACCTTGATATGAAGATAGAAACTACTGAACCATGACCGCACTAATCCTGTGGACCTGCTAATCAACACCTGTACTACACTGCACCACACTGCACAACAACTGTCACTGTGGACCACTGCTCATCAAATGTCACTGTTGACCACTGCTCATCAATTGTTATTGCTAACCACTACTCATTGACTGTCATTTCTCATCATTTGACCACTTCTTATCAGCTGACCACTGCACCACACCTTTACCAATAAGCTGTACCAACAACATGTGCAAAACAATCAGTCTAATCAATTTGTTGCACACATCATCTGATTCAGTCAATATGAGGCTAACCAATTGCTCGCCCAACTCAGTCCACCTGATTCAAACCAACTGCTCATACAACTCATCAAATGTGAGTCGAACCAATTGCACATAAGGCAACCTATGCCAATCCTACTCAATGGAAACAACCTGTTCCAAGTTGCTTGTGTACCTGTGCCAAATCAATCAGATACTTGTGTTAATCTAATCAAGTGTTCTGGCAGTCAACCAACCCTTCTTACTTGGCCTAATTCATCAAGTAAGAGACACATTTGAGCAACCAAGAGACTTCACCTACGGTCAACCAAACCTTGTCCAATCACACTCAACTCAATGACACCACAACCAACATCAATCACAATAAATGAAGAATTGGCAGTTAAACATGATAAACCTCAACCAACTAACCTCGGCCAAGAAGATAAAAGACTTAACCAACTAAGTCAAACTCAGTCATTCTCATAGATTCTTAGACACAAAATGTTTTTTAACTCCACTCAAATCAAGTCAACAAATCAAACAAATATCAAGCAAGTAGTAATTACAATATTGTCAAAGGTTTTCATTGACAATCAATAACAATCAAGCTCCACTTAGGTCAAAGACACAATGATCAACACTTATAAAACTAGTTTTCAAAGAAAATAATTAGGTTGATCAAACAAATCACTCACAATATCTATTACTTACATGTCAACTTTTCATTCAATACTATAGTATACAATAGTCAAGATAAACACCAAGAGCTATGCCAACAATATCCAAGATAATCATCAAGATCTATATCAAGATCATATCAAGATATATGCCAAGATAACCATCTCCATAGCCTCCATAACATATTCAATGCCTTCAAAGAGATATTCCAATATATAAGCTCGCATACTAATATCAAAGATGTACTCTATCCATGAGAGATGTGTCATCACAAGAGGAACCCAAAAGCATGAACCACACCTTTTCGAAGATCACAAGATGAAGAAACTATAGACAAACCATAAGAAAATATAGATCATGTCATCACATAGACCTCGCAACAAGATTTCAAACGAGCCAAGAATTTTGTAATTCTGATTCCAGATGAGAAAATTATGCCAATTTAAGTGAATCTCTCATATCCCAAACTTTTTCCTCCACAAAGTTTGGCACTTTTCTCCAAGAGTTGCGAAATACCAAAAGAGAGACTTGATTCATGAATAAATGAAATGTTTGATCTTATATTTATACACAAAATTTCAATTTTTAGTTGACTATGTCGACATGTAAATAACAAATTAATAATTAATTAAAGTCTAAGTTGCACGAAACGGGGAAATAGGGAAACGTTGGAAACCCAACTGTTGGAATATAATCCGTCGGGATTATACAATATGTAAATATTTTCTGAATGTGAATAGTCATGTAGGAATATGAATAGGTTGGTTGGAAGTTGAATCACAATCGACATATGAAATGTATAAATGTATGCATTAGCAATGGAATAACATGAATTCAGGAGTTATTATCCAACAGTGGTATCAGAGCACCACCTGCCATAACTCCTGCTTGATGCGTCTCAGTCCTGCTGCACACCTACTTGCCTGTTGCCAGTCTGCTCATTCATTTGCCCTTTCCTCAGTCTGCAGATTGCATGCATTGGTGCATGCGCTGGCTGCTCTAACGTTCAAGTATCCATTCGGTCCTTTTGTGCTTGCTTACTTGTCTGTCTGTTTCCAGACTGCTGGTTCATTCCCTCAGACCTGCTAGTGTCTCTCAAACCTACATGCTGTCCAAATTCCTCTCGTCACCTCTGGTTGTTGGTATTCCATATTTGCGTGTCTATGTGTTGGTAATAGCGTTGGTACCAGCAAACCCTAAATTATTACCTCTACAAGCTAGCCGCACCACTATCCTAGTGCGATCTCCTCCATAAAGATTGTGAGTTCGATGGTGTACATCTACATAACAGAGCCCACGAACTTGTGACCTATGCGTACACTGCTCATTGTTTGGTTTACTCTCTGTGCATGCTGCTTGGAGCCAATTTACACTTTATCTTTGTGCGTGAAGAACTTCTCTCAGGTTTGTCGGTGTATACAAGTAGACACTGAATGAGGTGAAGATTCTGGCCCTCATTCAGCTGTGTGGAGAAGAGACCATCGTTGAATGATATTGTGGTGTAATTCCCATTATCTATCTGCGTGAAGTTGTGTATCAATCCTTAAATATATGAAGCTGCTATTTGGATGGTGTTTGAAGACTGATTTCCCATGGGGAATACCGATCGTTGAAAGTCTGGTAGCTAACCCTAATTTCAAGAAAATGCGACCTCTTTGTTAAAAATTGAAGACGTGATTCTACTGCTGCGAGTTTTCTGAATACTGACTGCTGTGAAGATTCATGCCCGTTTTCAAGCATGTGGAGTGCAACTTTGGTGTTGTATTACTTGTGACCGTTGGGAATACGAAAGAAACCCTAAATTTACCCTAGACTACTACTGCGTGCATTGAAGACGTTATGTTGAAGATGAACACGGTGGAGACTGCTGCGTGCATTGGAGATTGCTGCATGCGTTGCTGACTGCTCTGAGTGAACACAGTGGAGACTCATGCTCCCATACATTTGCGTGGAGACTCAAATCACACGACTGTAAGAGGTATGTTGAAGATTGCCGCATCGTTGTGAATGCGTTGATGTGAAGATTGAGGTGAAGAAAGAAGACTGCTGCATTGAAGAATAGGACTGAGAATTGAGGTGTTGAGGCTTGCCCTCCTCATTCTTGTTCTATTACAAGTTATCTTGTCCGGTTAGGGTTGAGGTCTCTCTACTGCGACCTCAAGAGTTCTAGACAATTGCTGCTGACTGAAGACTGCTTGAAGAGTGTAGAAGTCGACACCCTCTAGTTTCCCACGTTATGCTAGGGTTCTGCTTTGTGATCTAGTTTGAGACTGCAATCTCCTCAAAACCCAGTCTGTGCTGCGTATTCAATGTGTGAGTGAAGCTCGATATTTTTGATATACATTTTTGAAGGTTGTGTATTGTTGCAAATTGAGAAGTTTGTGCATTGCCATATAAATTGTGCTGCTGTAGAATTGTCTTAGATTAATGTAAATACTATAGCAGAAACATAGACCTACATAGTAAAGAGAGCTCTTTGAAGACATTGTTTCTAGTTGTTATTCTACATACACTGTATTGTAAAAAGTAGCAGAGACTGAGACCTGCTTCTTTCATATAACTGAGCAGTTCTAAAAATTTGCTTATGAACTTATTGACAGCATATTTTCTCTGCCTCTGTGTTGTTGACAAAGAAGCGTTCTTGGTCAATGAGGCTGTAATTGTATCATTTTTAAAACTTGAAGTTGAGATATTAAGATTGTAAATCACCTTGGCAAAGGCTGTAGACCTGCAAGGTTATTGTTTTTCTATTATCTCATTCTCTTTGTCATATTAAGTTCATTATTGTAAATTACACTAGCAGTTGCAGAAGATGC
>LPNX010819027.1:201812-281983 GCA_001517045.1 Pseudotsuga menziesii
TTGATGACTACTCAAGAATGCGCTGGATTTACACATTAAAGACAAAATCAGAAGCATTTCAAACATTCAAGGACTTTCATGCATTGATAGAAAAACAAGCACAATCTAAAATTGGTACACTTCGTACTGACAATGGGAAAGAATACACTTCAAATGCTTTTGAAGATTATCTTCACCAACATGGAATTGCACATCAAACTACAGTTCCCTACAATCCTCAACAAAACAGTGTAGGAGAAAGAATGAACAAAACCATAACGAATATGGTTCGCTCAATGATGTTTTTTAAGAATGTAAAACTAATGTTTTGGGGTGATGCAATGAAATGTGCAACCTATTTGAGAAACAGAAGTCCCTCAAATGCTCTTGATAACAAGACTCCACATGAAATGTGGTTTGGCCATCTCCCTTCAGTCAGGCATCTCAGAGTTTTTGGTTCCACCTGTTATGCCTTGATTCCAAAGGAGCAAAGAAACAAGCTTGGTGCTCGAAGCAGAAAATGCATTTTCCTGGGGTACAAAGAATACTCCAAGGCATACCGTTTGTATGATGAGGTAAACAAGAAGTTTGTTATTTCCAGAGATGTCATTTTTATTGAGTCTAATAAAAATGACCATTCCATTGAGAGATAGCTTGATCATTTGGAAAAATATCCTCATCCAAAGAAATATTATGAAAATGAATATGAAATTCCAAACCTTGAAGGGGGGGTTCCTATACTGGATCAACCTTTGGAATTTCCATATGAAGCACCAACTCCCCCGCATGAAGAAGTTCCTACTACTTCACCTGAACAAGAGATTCAACTGGATGATGTGATTGAGAGAATTAGAAGACTCTCAATCAATGATGAAGCACCACCAGCTGATCAACCAGGACCATCACGGAAGATTCCTAAATGGGCCACAAAGACACTTGAAAGTGTCCATCCGAATGAAGTTGGAAAGATGGGAACGAGAAGTTCAAAAAGACATGAAAATGGAGGAGAAGCAGATAATTTAGGTGATGACATGGACGTATCATTTGATTGTGAATTTAATTTATCTACTAACTTTGAACCAACTTCCTTTGAATAAGCTTCTACTTGAGTTGAGTGGAAAGAAGCTATGCAGAATGAGTATGATGCACTCATGAAGAATGGAACTTGGAAGCTGGTTGACCCTCCAATTGGAACCAAACCAATTGGCTGCAAGTGGGTGTACAAGAACAAATATAGATCAGATGGCTCACTTGACAAGCACAAAGCGAGGCTTGTAGCAAAAGGCAATGCACAAAAGGAAGGAATTGACTATGAAGAAACGTTTTCGCCTACAGAAAAATGGGCTACCATCCGTACCTTACTCTCTTTAGCTGCTCAGAAGGGGTGGAAAGTTCATCAGATGGATGTGAATACTACTTTCACTGCTGTTGAAAGCCCGAAATTCAGATATTAAAGGCGCTAACTTTTATCTTTACTGCGGCTGGCTCAGCAGGATACACCAAAATCAGAGCATAAAAACTTCCACGAAATTGCCCAGTCCACTTAATTTTACAAAAGAAAAGACTTCAGAAAAGTTTCTCCACAACTGTGGCTGCCTCAGACCAAATAAATTTATGAATAGCAGACCACCGAAGTTCTTGCACAGATAGATCATCAGTTCACAGAACTCTGGAAGAGAACCCTTTGGAACAGCAGACTACTGAAATTTTACTGTGGCTGCTTCAGAGACCCACGAAATTCAAAGCTCTTCCTCCACACTAATTCCAATATCGGTGTCTACTTTGCTAATGCAGTGGATTAATTAATCTACAGCACTCACGTCAGCCACAGGAGTGAAGATGGTTATATTAAAGGTCTGATATTCTAAATCTTTGACAAATTCTTGGTATCGTGATCAAACTCAAAAGGCAGCCATCTGAAGTTGTCTACAGTTATTCATTGAAGATATTGGTTCGACTTTTAGGTGTCTATGAAAAACCAAGAAGGTTGATCCTAAAGTCTTTAAGAAGCTCTAAAATAAAATTATCTCGGGTAGACAGAGACAGTGTGACCAAGAAGTTATATCTCTCTAAATTCGTTGGTATGAAATGATTGAGGCTGGCCGCAGATGAGGTTTTAGGGTATACAGTAGACACTGTTCTCAGCTATAGTATGAATTCGGTTGAGTAAAACATGTAGGTTTGAATTTCAGGATAATTATGGATGAAGCACAGTCACAGGGATATGAAAGACTATGTTACTGTCAGTTTGACTTTGATCTAGCTCTCTCCTGTAACCTTTGATCAGTCACAGGGATTTGTTGACCTTGTGCTCCATTGTTGAAAGTGACATCACATTGAATTGTACAGTAAGGTAACATGACAGTGACAACTGATTGACAGTGAGAGCAATTGATGACAGTGACAAGATGATTGAGAAGAAGTGGTATTTTGGCATGGCAGTATAGACACATACAGGTTGATGAAACAGATTGATCATTGAGAAATAATGGTATTTTGGCATGGTAGTATAGACACATACAGGTTGATGAAACAGATTGATGGTTGAGAAGCAGTGGTATTTTGGCATGGCAATATAGACACATACAGGTTGATGAAACAGATTGATGGTTGATAAGTAGTGGTATTTTGGCACATGTATAACAGGTCCACAGGATCTATCTCCTTCATCTTCAGGGTGGTAGGGTGGTGCTAGGACTCACAATTCTGTGAGCTGAGCTGTTGTAGCAGCTCGTCAGTTGCAGTTGACGAAGCCTAGGGGTTGTAGCTCCTTCCAGTTGTAGCTGGAGAAGTTGTATTAAATTTGTAACCCCAGTTGCTGCTGGGTCAAATTTTATTATAAAAGGCTTCCGTGGTTTTACCCCCAGGACTTGGGTTTCCACGTAAAAATCTTGTGTACTGTGCATTTTGTTATTTTTCATGATTGTTGATGATATGCTGCTATGATTGGTGATTAGCAACTTGCTCTTGATTGAATTTTTTTTAATTATTGGCAAATACTGATTCACCCCCCTCTCAGTATTTCAACAAGAGACTTTACTGACCAGTTTTTTAAGTGACCGGATTTTATTTGATGGGAAATGCCTCGTACATGAGAGGAAATGCGATGGAAACGCGTTTTCGTTTGCAAAGATGAGTTTCTTGTACTGGAAACACGTTTTGTACAGACGGAAAAGAGTTTCCATGAAGTACCATACACGTTTCTGAGTTTTCGTGCGTTTCTGAGGGTGAAACAGGTGCTAGACCTGAGTTTCCTACAACTTAGATTAAAGTAATTGCTTTTTGTTTGGTCGTTTGACCCAAAAGATGAGGTAAATTTGTCTTGACGACTTAAAAAATTAAAATCTCTTCAACTGTGAGGAGTTAGGAGACACTCCACATATCAAAGGAAAGGGATTGACGAGGACTATCTCTTTATGATGGGATAATTTGCAATTACTTGGTCCAATATTCTTAAATTCTTCAATTTGTACAGGACATCAAGACTCCACACATAAATGTGCCAAATACCATGTTACCTTATGCATAAGTTCCAATGCCAAAGGCTTCAATGGACATCATCAAAGGCACGAGGGATTCAATGGTCTTCACATCCACATACTTCACATCAACAAGGAGGAGGGATCCACCATATACTCATCATATCAAGGGTACCATGGACCCAAACACCACCAATCAAGTGGGAACAAAGACTTTTTCAAGAATATCATCATCATATTCAAGGTCTCCATATTATTAAAAACATATCCAATGGTTCCACTATATATCATCATCAACATAAGAGTACCAACACCCCAAAAGAGGGATACAAAGACCTCACCACTAGTTTGCAACACCTTATGGGATTCATATGCATGATCACAAGGCTACAACATACCCAGGACCATATATAGCATCCAAGGGCCATCAAACCACCATTTGTGTGGGTTCAAGACCCAAAATTCCAAGGACACCAAGGACCCCATGAGAATGGGTTCCAACATAGCACCATAAGTTTGGGTTCCAAGATCCAAGTCTCCACATGCAAGAGGATCAATATCTAAGCTTGTGGGCTCAAGAAATCAACAAGATCAAGACCATCCAATGCAAGCAATGGGCTCCAACATCAACACATCAAGGGACTTACACACATAAGCCACATCATCCATCCAACATCCAATCAAGAGACCAAAACAAGTACAAGCATATCAAGCATCACAAATATTAGTAACCAAAGATCAACCCGGATCAAGGAACTCGACAATGGACTGAAATCGGACCAAGATACAACTTAGGGGCACTTGAACAAGTCAATGGGTAACTAGGGATTTTTCCAATGTTCCAAGGCCTCCAAGGGCTTCAAGCTTGGTCTTGGACAAGGTCAAAATGGCTCTTCTAACACAAACAACCACAAACAACCACAAACTAGACACTAACCCTCAGGGGCTCTGCAATGGCACCAATGACTCAACAATTGACATCAATGACCAAACACCATTGGCATCAATGAAAACTTTAATCGCCACCATCTTTCATGGATAAACAATTCATAAACTCTAGAAGGAGATCTACAAGATAATGCTTGTTTTTAGCACTTATGTTGCACTTGGTGTTGCCTTTATGTTGTAAGTTTGAATCTTACCCTTCCACTTGGTCTCTTGTGGGACATACATACCAAAGCACTTCTATTTAATCCTCTGTATGGAGTATTAGTGACTTCTCCTAGCAATGCTCCAAACTACTTTTATTTAAGCTTATGTATGGAATGCTAGTGACTTCTCTTAGCAATTATCCCTAAGTCAGACATCTCATCTTTATTTCTCCGATTTGGTAAATCTGGTTTCAAGTGTAGAAATGCATGTGTTGAGAATGATGTCATCAAGTGCATGTTTATGGTTTGTTTTCTTTACAATATTCTCTTCTATTGTCTTCTCAGAAACCATCCTGTAAATATGCATTTGATGTGTCTGCTCTATTTGGTGGGCATCTGTCTTGGACTTGCTAGTCCATTGCAAGATTCCAATCACTATCATGGTAGATAATTGTATCAACACCAACAAGCTTTATCCCAACACCAGTTGAGAGAGAACCAAATTCATTCCCACTACATCAATAGTTGAGTATGGGACACCTTTGCTTATGGAGCGAATATTTGAACATACTTGTTTCTCAAGTCAGAGCATATCAAAAGAGCGTATAATCATCCTACCTTCAAACAGATTTGGATGATTACACACTTTATGTATCTGCATCAAAATATTAATGAGACCAAGAAATTTTCCAATAGCCAAAGTTGCATGTGTTTCTGAACTTGCAATAAAATCTTCATATAATATACGGTGTCTTTTTACAGCTTGCAGCATATTAATGTTCATATTTAAAGGAAGTTTTTTCTCCACATCTTGTTTTAGGAAGTGTAATTCAAAAGGCCACAATACAATGTGTAAATGGTCAACTTCTTTATTCAATTGTTCTTATCAAATGATAATGGGAATGGTTTTGACTATTGAATCATAATTTGAAATGATTGGCAGAGTTATAAGTATAATGATGGAAGTAACTTGTAATATAAACTGACTCCAAATTCATACTGGTAATGATGTTTTAACTTTTGATGACCTGGCTAAGTTGCTACAGGATTATAATAATCATATCGTTTATGATGCAAGGGTGTAGGTTTGGAAAGAACAAAATTTCAAGATTTTGGATGATGGATCAATACAGACCAATATTGCATAAACCTTGAATTATAACCATAATATACACAAAGCACATGCTGCATGAATAGGTTTCAAAGTAACTAGTCTTTTATCAATTTCAAGTGGAATCATTGTCAGCACATCAGTTTTTAAAATTTAGAATACTTCCTGTATTGTCACATTTTAGGTTTCTAAAATGAAATCCTTGGAACCTTCAGATTTCAGGCTTAAGAGTAAAAGTAGGCTTTGAAATGTCAAGTTTCAAAGTACCAATTTTAAAATTCAATCCAGGGGTCTTTTTATATAATCATATAATCTTTTCCTTCATAAACATACCTTAGGTTCCCTAGATCTGAGTTTGCAAGATAGGATTGAAGTCATATAAGTTAATCATTGTTTTCCAGTGATGGCTTATTAAAGAGTTTGGCTCAAAGAGTATAGCTTATGGATTGATTTGAGTTTTTCAAGTTAATAAAAGGATCAAAAGAATTTAGTTGTTATCCCAGGTACAACCTTGTACAACCTTGTAAAAGTGTTAATGGAGAGAAAACCATTCTTAGTGAAGAGTGCAGAGCCATAATATCCATTTGCATCTTATTTGGGATATGGAAACTGTAGACACTGAGAGGGGGGGTGAATCAGTGTGCAGCCAATTTGTACCTTTTCACAGTTTATCAGGGTTAGCTACCAATTCATCAATTCATTACTCTAACATAAACATTTCATAAACATCTTCCAGATCATCATTCATAAATCAAAAGCAGTTAAACCACATCATATGAATTTGTAATCTTTTTATATTATTTTTCCGGCTACAACCGTTAGGCGAAATCAGCACCTACTGATAAATAGAGCACCTGCTCTTAATCCAGGACCCTGCCTGGTTCTCTTAGACCCTGCTGAGAAGTGATTGAGGTATCCTAACCTCAGAAGCAAGACAAGCTTGCTTTTACAATACAGTAAATTCATGTAACCAACAAGAAATCTCTGACATATCAAAGCTGCTCATCTTCTCTGCTCATCAACTCTTCTGTACCACTGCTCATCTTTAGCTGGTCAACACTGCTGCTCATCTAACCAACCTCTGCTGCTGGTCATCAGCTCATCATTATCTGTTTAATCTGCTACTCAAGAAGCCACATGTCAACATGTCTTTGGCTGAGTGTACTGCTGTAGATGCATTAATGCCATATCATCATCATTATGTCACTAGAATGTATGCTGAGATATATTACTCTACCTTTACTGTGTACATCACAATCATCACCATACTGTCAAGACAATGTCTTAATCAAACTTCAAGTGGCTGTCAAGTTACTAACTCAGGCAGCGTATGCAACCTAGCACTGAGATATTCAACCTTGGTTGGTTGAGCCTTCCTTCATGTCACTCAACACTTACCAACTTCAATCTTGACTGGTCATAAGCTCTGAGTAATCAATCTTACATTAAATAAACCTTTACTAGGCATACTTTACATCATTACTCCTGAGCAAACAAGCTTTTCTCCAAGACTTTTTCACTTGTGTGCTGATCATTAACACTTGAAATAGATTTTCTGTCATTGCTATCACTGTAAGATTCAGCCCCCAAGTCAAACTGTGTGAGTGATGACACTAGGTAATCAACAAGCTCTGGAACAGCGATGATTTGGGCTCCTTTCTCACCCAGCAAGAGAGTATCACCAAATTTTTCCCTTTTAATGCCTGTTGCCAGAACAGCTCCAAGAAAATCACCATGTGATGCAGGATCAAAGGTAAAGTTCCCTGAGATGCTTAGTGTAGCAACTGCATCTGGAACAGAGGAGATAACATCAGGATTTCCAATTGATAGGCGACAGCGTTCAGCCTGTGGAAAGCCACCTTGAACCAAGGCCTCTACATCCGATAGTTTCTTTAATGCCAATAGTGCATCTTCTACAACAGGAGGCATTAAAAAAATCTGAATGGAAGATTTCTTTTCTACTGGCTCTGATTTACATGGGCATCACAGGAAATACATCTGTGGTAACCAAACTTCCACGATATCACAGAAATCGATCTCAATAACCCAATCAATGCTATTTCCCAACTATTAAACTTGATTTCTGAAAAAATTCAAAGGTATTGCCTCTCCCAATCTTCAACGCACTGAACCCCAAATCCAATCGATTTCCCCTTTGCTGTAGCGTATCCCTGTGACTCTTGTAATTCCCTACAACACATCTTCCTTCCACTGTCTTTCGTCCATCTGCAAAGAATCGATGGCCTTATACAAATAAGAGCCCACTGAAATGGTTTTCACCAGAATGTGACTCGGTCCACAACAAGCTCGGCTCCTTTCTGACTGAACTCGACCCTCTTGTAAAGGATGACGGGTTTCTCAATGAACACGTCTTTCTCAGCCACGAAATTGATCAGACTGTTGTAGAATTTTTTTTTATTTCACGCTGCTGGTAAAAAGATGATTTCCACTCCACGCTGCTGCATAAAACCTTAGAACTCCACCGAGATTTCCAAGTTGGCCAAAAAAAAATAATACGACTCATGCAATAAGAGCTTATCCACCCCTCAAAGAAAAATATAGGTATATTTTTATATGAAAGGGAAAGGGAGCATTTCCTTATTTTGAGGAATATATATATTTTTTTGTCATATTAGACTTTTCCTTGTTTTACTGGGATATATATATATATATATATATATATTTTTTTTATTTCATTTTATTTTTTTTTTAATTTTTTTATATATTAAATAAAAGGTTATTTTAAATTTTTTATCTATTCAAATATTACATTTCCTTATTTTAAGGAATATATATATATATATATATATATTAGACTTTGTATTTTATCTTAGAGATAGTGGGAGCACATGAGGCATCTTCAAACTGAGCTTGAGAAATGATGCTGCTGCTTTGACATTTCCATCAATGCCCGAAACTTCCCTTTAGAAACAGTTCTCTAATGTGCTGGTTCAGAACGCTGTTGAGGTCTGAGCTTTGAACATGCCCTGCTAAATTAATTAGGACAGCAACCAGAATTCCTGTATTGTTCATTCATCTACCATCCAGTATTTGATAGTTGTGTGGGCAGCTACAAGAATATGTACAAACCAGCCCTAAGGGGCAATTCATGTTTTCATATGGGACCAAGATCCAATCCCTGCATGCTGGCTCATCGTGAATAAAATGATTTCACTCGAAGGGAGGAAAACTTCATCAAGCAGGAGGCATCATGGGCTTCTCAACATCTGCCAGGGCTTCAATACCATTTCTAGAGACTTCTGCATCATTAGCTGAGCCTTCAACATCTTCAGCAGAGTGGTGGCATCAATGACATCAAGTCCATGTTGGCATCAATGACAATTTTATCAACAGAAACGAAGTAACTAAAATAAATGAAACCAAAATAAGTCATGAATCCTTCCAGTGAACTTGAAGTAGATCTTGAGAGAGTCCAAATGACAGTATTAATAAACGTGTTTATCATACTGGTCCCTTAAAAGAAAAGTCAAGGTATTGATATAGTTGTTGAGTCATGACTGCAAAATATAGGTGTATATTTGATGAAGTTATAGCCCTCCTGACATTGTAAAATCTTCACTGAATTGAGGTACCATGCTTTTGAATTGATGCGATTTTTTAAAGGATCTTTCATCTACATTTTTCATTGGGAGAAGTTTTGTAACCCATAACTTAAAACATGGAATCTGCAGTAGGAAAGCAATCTTGGCAAGCTGCTACAGGTCGGATAAAAACATGATTTCTCACAAACCAGAATATGGGTAGTTGCAAATTTTATTAGGTGTATTTATCTCAATTCAATGCTTCTCTATACCAAAAATCAGGGATACCCATATCTTAAATCTTGAGATATCAACACATAATTATTTGGGCCTCAAAAGCAATTGTATCCTCTACAATCTCTATTATCATTAATACCCACTATGTCCAACTTACAACAGACTTTGCTGATCTGAATTGTCATGTTTTTAAGGCCTTCTTCATACCCATGAAATAAAGCCATATTTTGATTTCATGAACATATTTTATTTGTAGCTTTTGAATAAATGAGTGTACATCTGAGCCATCTTCTAGGGAGCAACTAAGATACTGTAGAAACATTTCCCAATCATCTAAGCATGTTTCCAAGACATTCCATAAAATGTTTTGTTGCAACAACATATTCACATGCTCAAATAAGTAGCTTTCCCTTCCAGCTAAATCCTTAATTTGTCATTTTCAATGCTAAAGAGTTTTCCTAGCTTGCCATCAAGCACATCCAAAGTTATTGCAAGGCTTTTAGTTCATGTAAACCATGGGAATCAATGCGCTTCTGCTAGTAATAACAATTCCTCACCTCCATTTCCACAAGATACCTGCAATTGAATGCTACAAACATCCCACAGTAAAAACCTCTCGTTAAGGACAAGCTTATACATTTTCGTATTTGTCTGTTGATGTTAAACATCGGAATATTGATGCATATAACAGTTGAAGAGACCCATTAGTAGCCCTAGGTTGTTTGGAATCTTCCCACAATCATAATCATAATAAGATGTTGTGAGATCTGACCAATCAAGTCGTTGGAATACAATCTGAAATGTGTTGAGAGTAAGATCATCAATAGGACAAGCATCCTTAGCATTTAAGCATGGGGATAATCATAATTCTTCATCTGGCTTCCCCATTATCTCGAAAACCAAGGCCTTTAATAACTTTAGGATATTGCCATTGTTGAGTTTGAAAATCATTCTGAAACAATCTTGCAAATTCAAAGATGTTCCAAAGCAATAAAAGGTGATTTGTAATGGTGATTTCTAGTCTTCAAAGCTTTGAAAAAAAAGCATCAAACAAAACCTTTGCTACCACCCATAAAATATGAGAGATGCTCTATTTAGAAACCAGAATTAGGGGTTGGTTGGAACGTTGACTTAATAACAATCATTGTAAATAACAAAGAACTGTTTAACAAAGATTAACCTTGACAACGATTGGTTATCATTCCATTGTATTCCCCACTAGCATCAATGCCTTCCATATTTCCCAATGCATCAATGTATCCAAGATTTCCAGTCCATTGGGAATTGAAAAGACTTCATTGCAACTATCTATTGGAAAAAGTATCTCGGTAGATTGAATTTGCAAAGGAAGGCCAATTTGGTAGCAGATCGAGGACAGTCAGGATTGGATTCAGACCCGAAAGTAATTCCAAAGATAAACTCAAAACTTTTTGAGGAATATAAATCTGAGCTCGAACATAGTTTGTGGCTGCAAGGAAGAATTCTCAAGATGGAACATAATGAGAGAGTAGCATAGCTTCTAAAAAAACTTGATTCACATAGAAACCAAACCTTGCAACAAGGTATACCATCCTGTGAAGAACCCCTTTTTTTCTTTTTTCCCTTTTTCTTTTTTTTCCCATTTTTTTTCTTAAACCTTGTCTACCAGCAAGCTAGTTTTCAGATAAGGCTTGTCCAGTTGTGCATCATAGAGGTTTTCATAGTTGGATTTATTTTTCTAAGTGATTCCAACCAAAGACTGGTTTTAAAGCATCACAAGGTCTATTAGTGCTTGTAACAGGTTTTCACTGCTATAAATATTTTTTTTCATCTTCCTTTCTTTTTTAAGTAAGTAGGATATCCAGGTATCTCATCGTTGTAAGTGGGTTGAGTTACTTAATTGAGTGGGTTAGGTGTGGAATGAGCAGGAAGGTATGAGGCCTTTTGTGGAGGATTGTTCAAGTGTAGCGCAAGGAGCTATGAAGGTGGAGGTGGGATGGTTGTTGGGGTATGCGTACCAAAAACAGGCCCTTGCAAACCATGTTGCTAAGGCTGGTGTTGGGTTTGTTTGAGTGTGAATCATTGCCATGGACTGGTCAGAGATCCAATTTGATGAAAACATTAAGTGTGAGACATAAATGAGAGGAAGTATGAAGATGATGACATATGATTCGCACTGTGGTAGGATATAATGAGAACCTAACATAACCATCCTGGAAACCATAGAGTGTCTCACTTTACATATAGTAACTTAGGATAATGAAAAAGAGAATGAGAACCTAACATAAAAATTGTGGAAACTATAGTGTTTCATTCTAAAGCAGTGAATTATATGAGAATCTGAAATTTTCTTGTGAACCTCCTCTTACCAGTGTTCCTGCAAAATGGTTAGTGCTTTGGATGGCTCTTACTGTTCCATAAAATCTTCCTTGTGGATCTTCTAATTTTATTCATGAAACCATATGACCTAATTTAAATGCATCACATGGTGTACGAGATTTGACAAAGAGGGTAGTCAAAAGTTCCTCTCGTTGATCCCTTTACTATTTGTGTTTCCTAAAAACTAGTGCAAACATATACTTATTGTGCCTTTCACATATCCTTGGAAAAGGCACCAAAATGACGAGCTAATTCATTACCCTAAAAAAAGAAACAAAAGAGACACTACATTTACTTATCAATCCAAAGTTCAAGAGAAATTTTTTAGATGTCATGCACTATATGTGTAGGATCCAAGTTCATTATTTACAACTATTTTTCTACATGATTCTATGAAAAGAAATTGCATAACACAACTATTTATAAATTGAAGGCTAGCTCAATCACTTTTGACAGTAGTCTATGTGCTTGAACATCGAACATGCAAACGGGAACCCTGATGTCACCAAGAAATCTCTTCGCATTATATCTAAATAATTCCCTTTTCCATGGATCACCGCTCCCGTTGTTCATGGGCTATCTATTACGTAAAGGAAAAGACTGGGAAGGAAACCGAGCTTGTAGGAAATAAACAAACAAGCTATTCTAGCTGTTGAAATGTAAAGGAAAATTAAATACGCATATTCAAAGTGAAAGTTAACCAAAAACAACTTTGACTGTAATTGCTAGTTTGATTGGTGTGTTGCTTCGGTTGGGATTACCAATAACCAAAGTGTTAAACTAGTAGCAACAAGGAAGGTCTTCTTGCAAGCAGAAGACTTAAATTAGGAAACCAATTGTATCTAATTTACTTTTCCTAAGTTTACTTTGGAAAATAAATTAAAGTGATCTAAATTAACTTTAGTGAACCACTAGTTAAAGTGAAAGTGAAATTAGGGTTTTTGATTTACCACTAGTTAAAGTGAAAGTGAAATTAGGGTGTTTGCTTTACCTAAAGCTAGAAAAGAGAGATCAATTGGTGGAGAGAACACACACAATTGTATTTCGACAAAGATAGGATATAGACAGGGAGAGAAAGTCAGACAGAGGATTTAGCTGAGAAGATGGAGGAGCAAGCATCAGGATCATTGAGTTTTGTACAGCTGGGTCGTACACTCACACAGGAGGGTGTTGAGGTTTAGTTGGGATTTTCCTAGTGATTCTACGATGTGCTGCATTCACCAGGTTTGGGTGAATTTGTAGTGAACTGCTGCACTGGTTTTCCCATCTTGGGTTTTTCCAGGGGTTTCCATACCCAGAATAATAGTGTTAATATTGTGATGTGATGTTGTGAATTATTTCTCAGTTTTATATTCCACTGTGTACTGTAAAAGATATTCATGTGCGGTTATTAGTTGATATTTTGCATGCACTGTTTAGCCCTAGTTGAATATTAAAGGAAAATTTACATTATATCGGAGCTCTGGTGAGCTAAAACTAAGAGATTTGCAGCAGTAGTGATAGATCAGGGGTAGGTCTATAGGAAGACACAAACCTAGACTTCCAGATCTAGGGTTTGACAGGTACACTTGACTATGGCCTTGCAGTTGATAGTTGAGGATAGACTCCAGGGTGCTCAAAACTTTCCTACATGGAAAGAGAGGATCACAAGGATCCTAGATGTTAGTGACGCTGAGAAGCACATTGAATCCACAAAAGTTGCACCCATAGATTCGACAGATCTGATAGCTTGGAAGAAGATTGATTTCAGAGCCATGCTGATTATCATGGATGGAGTGAGGGACCATATAGTCCCTCACCTTTGTGGTAAGAAGACTGCATTGAAGATGTGGAAGGCTTTGGAAAGTATGTACGAGAGCAAGAACAAGAACCGAAGGATGGTGTTGCAAGAGAGGATACCCAACACCAAGATGACCAAGGGAGAAGGAGTGGTGCCTTATCTCACGAGGCTCACACAGATCAACGATGAGCTTGGAGCCTTTGGCTCTAAGACTGATGATGAGGAGCTAGTTCGAATAGCCCTCAATGGATTCTCTAAGCCATGGGGCACCTTTGTCAAAGGTGTTGTGGCTAGGGAGAAGCTCCCTGATTGGCATAGACTATGGGATGAATTTGTGTAGGAGGAGACCCGCATGGGTCAAGGATCAGGCTCATCGAACAGTGCCCCATAGATTGTGGATGAGGAGGCTCTAGCCCTTACAGGGAAGAGAAAGGGGAAGGAAAAGAGGAAGAAGGATGGTAAGAAGAACCTTGACGTATCAAAGGTCAAGTGTTTTATCTGCCATAAGCATGGACACTTTTCCTCCTAATGCCCAGATAGGAAGAAGAAGAGTAACACTCAAATGGTTGGATGTGCAGAGGTGGATGAGTTCAGTAGGAACTTCGATGAGGAGTTTTGCTTGATAGCTTACATGGAAAGCACCACAGGGAGCAGCATATGGTTCATTGGCAATGGAGAATCTAGTCACATGACTGGACACAAGAGATTATTCAGAGACTTGCAGGAGGGTGGAACAGGGATCCACGCTGAGCTGGGTGATGATGCGCGATATCAAGCACAGGGAGTTGCATTGTTTCATTTGAGAGGGAGTTTGGAAAATCCCTCAGTTTTGCTGATGTGTTATATGTTCCAGGACTGACCAAGAAACTTATATCAGTCTCCACTCTGGAGGACAAGGGATATCAAGTGAAGTTTCGTGACCATAGAGTGTATATTAGGCCCAAGGGGTCAGATAGAAGCGTGGATTAGGTGATTGGCAGGAGCGGGAAAGTGTACAGATTACACTTTGAGCCTGCGAAGGCTCTAGTCAGCAACAGTCGGGGTGAGTTGTGGCATAGGAGGATGGCACACTTAGACCATGGAGAACTAAAACATTTGAGATAGGAAGTCATTGGAGCTCCTTAGGTACAAGAGGAAAAGCATAACAACTGCAAGGGTTGTGCTTTGGGGAAGAAAATCAGGAAGCCTTTCCCACAGAGTGAGAACAAGTCTAAGGAGCCCTTGGAATTGGTGCATTTAGATCTATGTGGACCTATGAGTGTCCATTTGTTCAGTGGTTACAGTTACTGCATACCCTTCATTGATGACTATTCCAGGAAAACCTAGATCTATTTCCTGAAGGCCAAGTTAGAGGTCTTTGAGAGGTTTCGAGAGTTTAAGACTCTTATGGAGAACCAAACAGGAAAGAAGATTCGGGTGTTGAGGACAGACAACGGGGGTGACTACACTTCCAATGAGTTCATGGAGTATTGTTCTACTGAGGGGATCAAGAAGGAGCACACTGTGCCCCACACCCCAAAACAGAATGGAGTTGCAGAGCGGAAGAATAGGACCATGGTTGGAGCAGCCAAGGCCATGCTATTTGATCAGGGATTACCACTATTCCTTTGGGCTGAGGCATACAGGACTGCAGTATACATTTAGAACAGGTGTCCCCACACAACCTTGGGGAGGAAGACACCAGAGGAGGTCTTCATAGGCACTAGGCCAGATGTAAGTCACATTCGAATATTTGGCAGTGTCTGCTATTGTCATGTTCATGCTAACTATAGGAAGAAGTTGGACCCTTCTACAAAGAAGGGGTTACTTGTTGGTTACAACGAGATTTCGAAGGCATATAGAGTTTACATTTCTGCTCACAGGAGGATCATTGTGAGCAGGGATATCTAGTTCAATGAGGACAGGGCCTTGCAGATATCTTTGGACTTACCAGCAGAGCAACAAATAGCACACGAGTCGGGAGTCAAGTTGAAGGACCCAAATGTACAAGTACATACACAGAGCACAGGTTCTAGTGGTCAGAGGGAGTCAGGTCAACAGGATCCTTCAGTCATTGACTTGAAGGATGAGCTGCAGCAGGAGAAGGATATCCAACAACCACAACAGGTTGACTCTAGGCCAAGGCCTAATTGGGTTAGATCCACAGCGCAGGATTTCAGGCAGGTAGATCCTCCACAGACATCTTTTAGACGGAGTGTACCACAAGAGAGGCTTAGTTATATGGCACTGATGACAGAGTTGATAAAATCTGAACCTTCCAGCTTCAGGGAGACTGCACAACATGATATGTGGTAGGAATATATGGTTGAGGAGTATGACTCCATTATGAAAAACCAGATATGGGAGGTTGTGCCGAGGCCACAAGGGAAAAAGGTGGTGGGATCCATATGGATCTACAAGGTGAAGCATGCCGTAGATGGAAGCGTGGATAAGTACAAGGCGCTCTTCTTGGCAAAGGGGTTTTCACAGAAGGAGTATATTGATTATGAGGATACCTTCGCCCCTATTGCCAGGTATTCTACCATTTGGACCATTAACTCACTAGCAGCTGAGATGGGTTGGCGTGTCCATCAGATGGACATCAAGACTGCCTTTCTCAATGAAGTGATAGAGACGAAGGTGTATATTGAGCAGCTAGAGGGGTTTGATGTGGAGAGCATGGAGACACATGTATGCAGATTGCATCAAGCTCTTTACGGGCTCAAGCAGGCACCTCGAGCATGGTACTCGAGGATTGAAAACTATCTACGAGAGATGGGATTTCAGCGGAGTGAGTCTGACCAAAACCTATACTTCTTGACAGGTGAGGTGCCTCTCATACTGGTCTTATATGTGGATGATCTCTTTTTGACAGGAGATGAGAGGCTGATTGGAAGTTGACTGTAAGTCCAACCTTGCAGTAGAGTTTGAGATGAAAGACCTTGGGCTGATGCATTGATTTTTGGGCTTGGAGGTTTGGCAGAGAGATGGATGCTTCTTCATCAGACAGGGGAAGTATGTAGTAGAGATCTTGAAGATATTCAGGATGGAGGACTGCAAACCTATGGCCATACCTCAAGTTTCCAACTAGAGGAAGATTGATGCATCAGGATCAAATGGATTTGATCCTACCTTGTATCATCAGCTTATCGGATTGCTTATGTATCTGGTCAACACTCGACCAGACATCAACTTTGCAGTAAACTCTTTGAGTCAATTCATGGTGGACCCTCGAAGAGTGCATTGGACGGTTGCGAAGCACATACTTCGCTACATCAGAGGTACAGTGGAGTATGGATTGGTTTATAAGTGTAGGGGGAGTGTACAGTTAGCAGGATTCATAGATGCTTATTGGGAAGTATGTGTAGAGGACTGGAAGAGTACTTTAGGTTGTTGTTTCAGCATTGGATCAAGGGTTGTCTCTTGGTTTAGCAGGAAGCAAAATTTAGCTGCATTGAGCTCGGCAGAGGTTGAGTACATGGCAGCCAGCATGGCTGCTTGTGAGGGTATGTGGTCGAGGAAGTTACTTGTAGGGTTGTTTGAGTGTGAGCTAGAGGCTACAATAGTTCTCTATGACAATCAGAGTGGCATCAAGCTATCTGAGAATCCAGTGTTCCATGGCTGGATCAAACACATAGACATCATATACCACTTCTTGAGAGATTATGTTTAGAGGGGAACCATTCGGTTGGAGTACATACAGACAGATGAGCAGGTGGTGGAAATTTTCACCAAGGCACTGACCGAGTTTTGTGAAGTTCAGGGATAAGTTGGGGTTGCTACCGAATCTCTTCCTCGTTGAGAGGGAGTGTTGAACTAGTAGAAACAAGGAAGGTCTTCCTGCATGCATGTGTTGTTGCATGCATAAGACTTAAATTAGGAAACTGGTTGTATTTAATTTACTTTTCCTAAGTTTACTTTGGAAAATAAATTAAAGTGATCTAAATTAACTTTAGTGAACCACTAGTTAAAGTGAAAGTGAAACTAGGGTTTTTTCTTTACCACTAGTTAAAGTGAAAGTGAAATTAGGGTTTTTTCTTTACCTAAAACTAAACCCTATGATCCCGGTAATGCCATTTGTGATAATAACAGAGTTCAACACACAATTATGTCTCATGAGGGCATTTATATTTACATGGCTTCAAATTTAAATTCCAACCCACGAATTTCCTCTGTTGATTTAGATGCAAATTTGAGAAACAAAACAAATAAAAGGTGCTCTTTCTTGGATTCTTGTGTTTCATTTATTAGCTCTCAAATGCCTAGTTTTGAAGATGTTGCTTTGGAGATGCCCCCATGTGATCCATTTGACTTGTATAAAATATTATGTTGAATGCATTAAATCCCCCCCTCTAATTGCGGCCTGGTGGGTAATTCATGGCTAGTTCCAAATAGACCATCATGATATTACGCTCAAATGGGAAATTCACAACTTATAATGGAATCATTATATTGCCAAGATTCCTGGAAGGTCATGAATTCAGTTACTGGTGTAGGAGAATCCATTGATTCTTTGCGTGGGGTAAAACCATGTTTTGAGCATTGTGTGTACCTTGATTTACTATTGGGCATGACTCCAATCCTCTCAACATTGATAATCAAGATAATTATTCTATCATGTTCGTATAGCTGTGATATGGAAAAGTTCTGCAATGATATTATCTTTAACCATTTTGCAAGGATCTTGTTAGTAACGTTCTATTCATTAATCTTATTACTAATGCATGACAACACAACTATGTGGAATTGAAGTTCATCATTGATCGCCATGCATTCATTGTACAAGTTGAACAATCCCCTATTAAATCTTTTGAAATATATTACTTCAACACTAAATCAATCAAAAAAAGATTATCTGCAATCTTTCATAAGGGCTTATAATATAATAAGAGTACCTAAGCTAGAACAAGTTAGAAATAACAAGATAAACATCTTAACACCACTACTACTTTCATATCTAAGCCTTTAAACTTAATAGTAACCAAAATTTGTACTCAAACAAGTGTTGGTAACCTTTAAAACTCAACACCTAAGATTGCTAGTGACACATATACTTAATTCCTAGGTTCTATTAACCCATATGTACTCAAAAACTTAGAACTACACTATATAAACCCTTGAGACAATTATTTCTTTGTTGATCCTAGTCATTTCCTATGATACTATCTTTGTGAGTAACTTGTACCTTTAGTTTCCACATATTATAAGTTACTCAATTTTGCTTTACTTAGGGGCCATTTCAATCATTACACTCAAACTGCTTAGAGTTTCCCCATAGTGTTCCTCATTTTACCCTTTTGTTATTTTTACAAGGCACTTTGTATCCTAGAAATATGTCTAGTAAGTACTGTAGGAAAGATGTTATTCATTGGCAAGTTCTTGAAAAGGCTTGACCGAGGCCATTGTTGTCACATACATAGGAGTTGCAATACCATTGTTCTTGAGCAGTCTTGAGCATTTCTTGAGCCAATCCTTTACTTTGATATCAATAGATGATAAGCTTCCAGTTGATGAACACTCTCATTCAGTAGATCCAGATCCCGCAGTTTGATTAGTTCTATTACACGACTGAGCCCCATGACCCTTGATTATGTGTCTAAGTTAACCATTTTCATGACCCAGAGCAGAGTTTATGATAGTGCCCATGATGTACAACAACAATGGTGTTTCAGTTCCCTTCATATAGTTTAGATCGGATTCATGTATATGACCCAGGTGATATATGGATTGGTACATATGGACTTTGATTTTACTTTGTTGCATATTTTAGTAGTGAGACTTGGTTGATGGTGGTTGTATGTTGGTGATACTTTGTTGGTTTTTTTTCTGAAATTTAAAGAATAACTGATCTAGTTGCTATGTCCAAGAGATTCTTTTGTATATTAATTGGTCTTTCCCTACTTGTAGTATGGATTTGGTAATTTCCCATTAGGGGACATAGCTTGCTAGCCTTGGCACCATTTTCACTGTCTCCATTCATCCATTGCCTTCCCTTATTTATGTTTTACCCTGACTTGTAACTTGACCAGTGACATCTAGGATTCCCACCACTTTCACCTCTATGTTGGAATATGTCTCCATGCTGAAATCATGTTTCACTGTTGGTTTGTGTGATTCTTGTCATAGAGATGGTATTCCTCTAGGTCTTGAACACATCTAGTTTTACGAAAAAGTGTCTTTACACACTAAGGAATCAAAGCTTAAATGCTTATTCTAAATGGATTCCAAACCAATAGAACAAAAAGTGTCTTTAGACACTGTTGCAAATAAAATTAAAGTCGGCAAGTTGCCAAGAGAGGATCACTCATCCTTTGTATGACGTGAGGTTGTTGTCCCCCAAAGGGCAACATGGTGGTCACTCCATAGCACCTATGGATGGTGGTGGGAAATGGAGGTCATATCGAGTCATTATTTGAGGCCTGCAAGGCTATTCAAGGCACCTTCTCTTGGAGGATGGCAAGTTAAATGAATAAATGTTTTTAAAATAGTTAATGGCCAAAGGATGAGAATCATTCATTGTATAATGTGCGTCTCATTTTTCCCTATAGGGAAACAAGGTGATACTGACTTGTCAGGGTTATGTCTTTGTTATTTTCTAGAAGTCCATAAGGACTTCTAGGGAACCTGCCTTTGGAGGTTAACTAGTGTTCTTTGTTGTGCAAATAAACTGCTTAAAAAAGTTTGTTTGTCTAGAGTCTAGTGGATCCTTCTCATTATTCCACCCATTTGTGAGAAAATGCCATTCCCTATTGTTCACCTAGTCTAGCTTATGTGTTGTATGGATCCTCTTTTCGCTTAGCTTAGATTCTTATAGAGTTGAGTGTTAAGTCATTCCCTTGGCCTTACCTTGTTTTATTCACCTTCACCCTTGACTAGAAACATGGCCAAATTGATAAATGAGTATACACTGGAGGTTCTTGTTTAGAGCAGTTGAATACTTTGATATATATATATATATTGTGCTTATAATCTCGAATAGAAGCTACTTGTACTTGAGTCTTATTGTTAACATGACAATTGATCATGGATATCCAATTTTGTACTTTGTAGTATCAGGGTTTAGCATTTGAGTCATTATTTGACCATTCTTGACCTGGTCAACCCAATTTGACCAAGTCAACAAAAGGGTCTAGGATGAGTTTTGGCCAATGATTATTTGTGGTCTATCAATGTCCATTAGACATATCCATGCTTCAAGTGATGGTTTATTATGATGGCTTGTTTTATTTTCATGATCATCATCATTTAGAGGATTTATCATTATTATTGTTTTGATATGGATGGGGCCTCTGACATACATTTTTTTATGGACATATGGTGTATGGGTACTCATTCCTAGTATATTTGGACATTCTGAGTTCATTAATGCATCCAGTTTTCAGTTTCAGGAAATTGCATATGAGAGTAAGGAGACTAAAGCAAAAAAATTGCCCATTGCCATATACTTGAGTCTACATCCCTTTCTTTATCCTTCTTGATAGAACCATTTGTGTTCATCTCCCAAGATCTTCATTTCCTTTGTGAGCTTTTCTTGTATGAAGGATTGAAGTGGTGGATTCCTAGGTGGAGGGACTCAATTTCTTAGTTCCGACAAGGTGCCGACAATTGTTGTCACATTGTATGTATGTTTTTACATTAATAGAAATATCCATATCTCATCGAAATTTCATGTGCAATTGTTTATATTTATCCATGGGTTTAATTTCTTTATACATGTTTAAATGGATTATGCTAGATTGAATACTAAAATTTAATATATTTTATACTTCGATATGTATTTGGTATTGAGGGAAAATTGTAGGGACAAGATTTTGATCGTGAGCTCAACGATGGTTGTATTCAAACATCCGGTTGAGGTACGGTTGCGATCTCTTAGTTGTTAGTTTATTTAATTTATCTAGCATACTTGATAATGGATCTTATTTATAGTGTCATACTATCTGTTGTGGTCCACCCCAAACCATAGGAAGATTTTCTCCATAACAAAATTGGCGACCATATTCAGGAAGTCTCTTTTGTTGGGGTTTTTGGATGCATTTTTGCTCAAATTTCCCTCAGTCTCTTTGTTTTTGTGTCGCATTTGGAAGTATAGTCATTGGTGGACAGTTACTTCGAGTGGTTTATCCTTTAGCTTGCTTTTTTACGACCATCTTCCTTGTATACAAGGGTCATAGTGTTTACAGTCGAGTATGTATGTGAGTTGTCCTTTGGTAGGTCGTGTACATACGTTGTTGTTCTCTAAACAGTCCTGTACACTTGAAATTTTGATTGGTATCTTGGTTTGAGAGATTGTTGGGTGAGTTGTGAGTGTTGCTGAGTCTTCTAGGGGCCTTATGCTATCTGTTGACTGCCTTTTTTGGGACTAGAAACCTCCTCTTTTTAAAGTTTTTTTTAGGAAGTTGTTCTTGTCATTTTCTCCCTTTTTGTTTTGTTATTTGTGCATTAGTCCTTAAGTCTCAGTGTCTTGCTTTGCTTGTTTCTTGCTTCCTGTTGTAGGGACTGAGAATTTAATGGTTATTTTTTGCATTTTCATTCATTTAATTTGAAAATACAAAAATATTTGTATTGGCGCATATTAATTTGCATTTTGCATGTGCATGGAAGTAAGTACTTGCACCAGTTTGGTTGGGATGAAATTAATCTTTAGGATTTCATTTAGGAAATATTGCATTTGAATTTGAAAGGGAAATGAATTATTGTGCATTCCATTTAGTGGCATACCATATTTTCATTTGGAAACAAGATTGCAGTTGGCATTGTTTTTAGGTGTGCATATTTGCAAGTTTTATTGCTAAGTTACAACATCACTAGTTTTAGGGCCATATCCCTTGAGCAAGCACAACCTCTTAAAATGAAAGCTTAATCTAAAATTGATTAGAATAATTTTATTTCATAGGGTGCACTATCAAGCTTAGTTTTATAGCCTTGGAATAGGATTTTATGAGTAAACTTATCCAAGACTATAAAACATAAACAATTTAGGTGTCTGACCAAGCATAGGAGAAATATTTGCTATAATAAGTGTTCTCAGGAATCTCGTCTTACAGAGGAGTTAATCATGAGGTAACGTACACGTTGATGGTGGGATTAGCCCTGCACTACCTTTAGTGATCGTGATACATATTTGCAGGATCTTATTCAAACTTGGGGGATCTTGAGGTACCTTTGGTTCTTTGAGCTTTGGGCTTAGTTACCCTACCCATACGGTAGATCCCGCCTGTGACTATCATCATGAGCATTGGTTATATTGAGTTGAGCTTAGTTTCTTTTCCTAGGTATCGTAGGGGATACTTGCATAGCTTATTCTGTGAATGTCCTAGCTAGGTAGGGGCTGGACAACACAATCGCTTTATGCGTTGAAGCTGAGTGTTGCTATAATTGGTTACACACCTCTGCTTGTAGTGTATGGGAGTATTAGGCCCCTACTACATGAGACATACATGTTGCATTTGGGAGCTCATTTGTCCTCACTCCTTGCTTGTTTGCATTTGTCCAAGCTTATTTAGGGGTGTGCTCTGTGTTCGCTAGTTGGCCTTAGGGATCGCTGTTACTTAGGTATATTTTTTTGTTGAGTCATCATGGATTGAGTTCTGGCACTTCGTCGTTCTCTTCTCTTAGTAGGTTTTTTGCCTTTTGACCCTTCACATCCTCTTTATAAGAGGTCCAAACATTATAGGCGACCTCTTTCCCAAAAAAGTCTCCATAGAATTTTAACCATGAGTACCACTTTCGAGACTTTGGAGTTCCCTCCATCCTTGTCATCTACGTTAGGAGGAGGAGCCCATGATGCTCCTTCATCTACTTTATGGATTCCTCAGACTCTGGTCTATACCAACCCTCATGTGGTTGGTCCTTCCCTCCCTGTAGGAACGAATTCTTTTGAATTCAAGTGTTATATCCCAAGCTTTGCTCAAGAAGGTCGGGCATTGAGACATAGTCTATTCCCTTTAGTTAGATTCCTTTTATGTTCACCATGCAAAATGTTTCATCTAGTATTCCGTCATCCATCCAAGGTCCTAGTGCGGACCCTAGTGTTGGACTAGGGAGCACATCAGCCTCTTTTAATGTATATCAATTCGAAGGTGATCAGATTCCTCCTTCTACTTAGTTTGTTGGAGGGTGTCCACCCCCTTCATTTGGTCTTCACACTAGTGTTCATCATGTTAGGAGTGGTGGTGGATATGTGAACGTTGAGTCTACGACTTACATCCCTTCTTTCGTCCATCATCCACTACACCTATTCAATCGAATGCATTTCTCATGACAAGTCCTCCTCATATTCCAAGTTGCCCCTCTAAAAGGATATGATCCCTTTGGTTACATTGTTTCGTTGTCATCTGGTGTCCTTGTGTCTGGTGGTTACATGCCTCCTCACGTGTCAGTGGGTTATTCAGTACACCAGACGAGTAATTTTGGTTATATGGTTCCCCCTTCTCAAGGAAAGCCCCAAATCCAAATTCATGTGCAACCTTACATGGGTCATATGGGAGGAGGCTACTATCAAACTGGTCAAGGTCATGGCCTTTACCAAAACCAGTCGTATTAGAACCAATCTTTCTAGGGAGCATGGAATCAAATGGCACAACCTAGGCTCCTATTTTTAGCTACATTGAACTTGATTGATCTATCCAAATGCATGAATGACCCAGTGTGTCATGATCTAACTGCCTCCTTTTCCTACCAAGCTTCCTTTGGATGTTCCAAAGTTTGAAGGTAAGCATGGAGAGGATCATGGTGATCATGTTACGTATTTTCATCTATGATGTTCTTAGAATTCGTTGAATCATGATTTTGTTCGATTACGATTGTTTCAACACACCTTCACGGGGTTAGCCACAAAATGGTATATAGATATTCTTGGGGGCACATACCGGACCTTTAATGACTTTGCCATGGTCTTCCTTAATCACTTTCAATTGTTAGTTTGCTACGATGTCAGTACCAAACTCTTTTCGAACTTTCGACAAGACAAAGCCACCCATGTCGGTACAAAATTCTTATTGGAATTGTTCCTTAAGTCCTGACTACCGTATATCACGAAGGATGTTTTGACGTTTGGAGTGGCAACCGAGGAACATGCCATTTTACTAGCTCAACAGTTAGACTTGATTTATGCTCAGTCTGAGATCCTTTATGATATTATCCCTGACGCTCCAAGGTCAAATCATGACCCCAAGTTTAAACCCGTGCCACATGCTGATGGCATCGTTGCTCTGCAAGTGCGAAAATTGTGGACTAGGTTACACATCAAATGCATAATTTATCGCTTAACCAATCTGTGTCTAGACAAGCTGCAGCTTTGTCCACCCCCGCACAGTCGACAAATGTACATTCTGTGTAATCATCAAACCAAAAGGGTAATCAACAACTTGGACATAATAGGAAAAAGGGGAGGAATAATAAGAAGGGTAGGAATAAAAAGTATAATGTTATTTATGACAAGAATGACGAAAGTGTTGGGAGGGGGAAAAAAGAATAAACGAAAGGTCAAATTCCCATGTTAGCTTTGTGGAGGAGACCATCTTACGCACTTGTTCCCTAGAGTTGAAGAGGCCTTGAATTTCATTGCACAGATCCCAGCTATTTTTATTAATCCCCTTCCACATAATACAAACATGACTTTGAGGACTTCGACCACCAGAAGTGGCGCTGGTGGGAGTCAAAACCTGCCAGGTAGGGAAAGTGGTCATGGTTGTATGAATATGATGTCGGTTGTTCATGTTGCGACCCATTCATGTGATTAAGGTCTGTCACAACATAAGTCACATGACACGAGGACACGAGACATGGAGGACACAAAAATATGAGTATTCGACATGAGACATGACGACCCCATAAATAGGACACGGGGGACACATTTTATATATATATTAAAAAATTATACACACACACATATATAGATTAAAAAATACATAAATATCTACATTTTTTAAAAACTATAAGTATATACAATGTACATCAATCATAATATCATTCAATTGAAATATGACAATGACGTATCAATAATAAAATTATCAATGAATCATGAACTTTGAACCATAAATTGCATATTTGATATTTCTGATTAAACCACAAAAATCAAAATGTATTACATAGATATTGAGAGAATGCCACCGACAAATACAAAATAGAGTAGATACTACTTAGTACTAAGTCTAGTATACTATCTACAGTACTACTAGATACAAAATGAAAATACTAAATAGCCACATGGAAAAATATCATATCCCATCAATGGTACTAGCCACTGTTAATCGTCCTGCTGCTGCTCCATGTCAAAATTAGCATTGCTATCATAGCTCTTTCCTCTATCCTCCTCCTCCTCTATAGCCTTTTTGACAGGACACATGTCTAGAAATTAGGACACATATTTGGCACGTGTCCGACATGTGCTGGAAAGTGTCTATATTTCTGGGCACAAAAATTTTGGTGTCGGACACGTATTAGGGAAAGTGTTGTGTCTGACACGTGGAATACAAGACACAGGCCCTATTTGGAAGTGTCTTGTTACTTAGGTCACAACCAACCACGGGTGAAGAGCCTATGCCCCTAGAGATTCCTTTGCATATTGATAAGCCTAAGACTATACCATGCATTCCTAAAGGGGTCTTGAAGTGTTCGAGGCACAATCTCAATGATCGATCCATCCAACACTATTCTATCGTTGAGGATTTTGGCCAGACTCCCTATGCGATGTTGATTTTAGAGGTTCTTCAAATTTGTTCCTCACAGAGGAAAGAGTTGGTAGCTTCTTTAGCGGCAATTGACCCAAACAACCCTAGTTTCATCAGGTTTGAGACTAACAGTGTCCATCCTCGCTTGCCTTACCATGTAACTTTTCAAGTCCATGTGGAGTTTGAACAACATCGTTAAATGTACTTGTTGATTAAGATGTTGCAACCTCTATAATGTCTTTTTCCTATTGGAAAGGCCTTGGATATCCCATGTTGTCTAAATCCATGACTATGCTGACAACCTTTGATGGACGTTCCTTTAGAACGCATAGTATTATTCCTTCCATTTAGGTCTATCTAGGGTGGAATACCATGTTGGTTGAGGTTGAGGTGGTTGATACTCCCATTGACTATAATATGTTACTAGGTCGGAACTGGATTTATGCCATGAAAGCGATCGTGTCGTCAGTATTCGTGTTGTGTGTTTTCCCTACAAAGATAGAATTGTGACAATCGATCAATTGTCATTTGATAATTATGGTTCCTCAACATCACTGGGTCTGACTATCCTAGTAATTGATAATTCTCAGACGACAATTGAGAAAATTAGTGTCAGAATGTATCCTTAATTAATGGGAACAAGTTTAATTTTTCGACATAGATTCTAGCTATTGATTCTACGCCCAATGGCATTCCATCATCATTGGCTCCAATATTATTTCGTACTACCTATTTAAGTGATCCTTGGACTCTCCCTTCTCTAAGTAATTCGAGTGAAGGTCCAAAACCTATCAGCGTAGGAATGTCGTTGTCTACAGCACAGACCGCTTACCAATCCATTTTCAATATCATTGCAAGCCCTGATCCTTCCCCTTCATGGATGGGAGAGGAGGATCACCTGGTTCCTCCCACTTGGGTGTATCTTTCGTCATGCTTACATGATTGCATAGATGCCACTTTTCCTTCAGACAAATATATTATCGAGGCCATGATTGGTCCAAAACATCCCTGGGAAGAGATGCATCATTGATCCTACTTCCTCTTGAAGCTTGAACGAATTGAGCGTGATGAGTTTTGGATGACCTTAAGTGAGAAAGTTGGTCATCCTGTAATCCCATTAGGCACTCATGGTATAAATGTCAAAGGGAACATGGTGAACATATCACCAACTATTTCGATCAACATTTCTCGAACCCCTGGTAAGATAGAGAACGCTTATATCAGTGCTGATTGTTCACCCGAAGAAATTCAAACATACACTGATCTATTTAAGGAATTTCATGATGTATTTTCTTGGTCATATGACTAAATTCCAAGGATTGATCCCTGTATTGTTGAACATGAAATAAAAACATATCCAAATGCTAAACATGTTTGACAACTTTTACTTGTTGTGAATCCCCGTAAGGTTCTGAGGTAAAGAATTTGCTCAAGGATGGATTCATCTACTTGTTTCCCTTAATTGAATGGGTATCTAATCTTGTTCTTGTGGATAAGAAGCAAGAGACCATCTGTGTGTGTACTGATTTTAGAGATTTGAATAGAACATGTCCTAAAGGCAACTTTCCCACACCATTTATTGATCACATTTTGGTGTGGGAAGCGAGTTATTTTCATTTATGGACTTTTTTTGGGGATATAATCAAATCCAAATTAACCCCAAGGATAAACATAAGACTGCATTTATATGTCCTTGGGGTACTTTTGCCTACCGAAAAATTCCTTTCGACTTGAAAAATGTTGGAGCTACTTTTCAGTGGGAAATTACCTTTGACTTTTATAACCTCAAGCGTATTATTGAAGTGTATTTATACGACCTCATTGCTAACTCTCATATGAGAGTGGATCATCCAACACATTTTTTTTGGTCTTTGAAATATGTCGTCATTACCAAATTCATTTAAACCCCCAGAAGTGCATATTTTGTGTTAGGATTGGTCTATTATTGGGATTCATTGTATCAAAGGAGGGGATTAGGGTTGATCCATTGAATCTAGAGAAGATACTTTGATTTCCTCCCAGGAGAACAATTAGAGAACTTTAGAGTCTCCAAGGGAGGGCTAATTTCTTGCATCATTTTGTCATGAATTATGCCAATTTGACCAAAGGTTTTATTCACTTATTGAAGAGGAAAACTTTGCTTTTATGGGATGAGCAAGCCAGGAGTCCTTCAACTTTTTAAAGAAATCCTTGGCGTTGACTCCTCTGCTTAGTCCACCAAACTATGGTATAGATTTCTTGTTGTATGTGGTTGTGTCTCAAGAGACGATTGGTATGGTTCTAGTTTATGCGAATGACAAGCTCCATGAGCCCGTGATTTATTATCTTTGCTAGAATCTCATCAATGTAGAACTTCGATATACTCATTTTGAGAAGTTGGCCTTAGCCACTATTCACGTAGTTCAGCAATTGAGACAATACATCTTACTTCGCCAGACCACGGTTGTAGCTCATATCAATCCATTTTAGTTCATCTTGAAAATTCAAATGATAGGGGAAAGTATAATAAATGGATTGTAATATTACAAGATTTTGACCTTGATTTTGTTTTGAAAAAATTGAATAAGTATTTGGTATTCGCGGAGCTAATGTCAGATATACCTAGGCAATACGAGGACATGATTCATGAAGAATCATTTGTCGATGAGCATATTTTCCTCATCTCGTCTACATGCCCTTGGTATGGCGATATCATCATCTATATACAGGCTCTGAATACTCCTCCACATCTCTTGAGGGATGAGCGACGACGCTTACGTCATAATGCTAAGAACTACCTTATCATTGATGACACTTTGTATCATCATGGGGTGGAATCTCTCTTGTGTCATTGGTTGACACACGAGGAGGCTGAATTCGTGCTTAATGAATGTCATGGTAGGGCATGTGGTGGTCATTTATCTGGGCTTGCTACAACTCAAAATATTTTGAGAACATGTTATTATTGGCCATTGATTTTTAAAGATTGTGTTAATGTGGTCAAGAGATGTCATCATTTCCACGTGTTTTCCTAAAACATGGGCTCACATTCTGCGTCGTTACACCCTATTATTGTCGTTTGTCACTTCACAAAGCAGGGGGTGGATTATATGGACTATAATCCAGCATCAACTAGGGGGCACCATCATATTATTGTGGTCGTAGATTACTTCACGAAATGGGTAAAGGTTATGCCTACAATCAAATCCGATAATGAGACGGTTGCCCACTTCATTTTTAATCAAATTATCACCCAGTTCAGAATCCCAGAGGGGATTTTCATTAGCCATGGCAGTCACTTCCAGAATAAGATGATGGTGGAATTAGATTTGAAGTTGGGGTTTAAGCAATACCATTATTTTTCTTATTACCCCCAAGTGAATGACTAAGTTGAGGCTATTAACAAATCTCTTAGGACCATTCTGCAAAAAACCATCAGAGAAAACCAAACAAATTGGCGTATCGTGTTGTACCCTACTTTGTAGGCACACTAGACCGCGATTAATACTTCCATCGGTTTTCCATTGTACCAGCTGGTTCATGGGCTGGAGTCATTTTTATCAGTTCAATGTGAGATCCCTTCCTTGAAACTAGCCATAGAGCTCTTACCTGACACCTCTGATTTAGAAGAACTATTAGTCCACTTGGAGAACCTTCATAACCAGCGTTGAGATGTTGTTGTAGAATTATAGGCGAATAAGCATCGTGTCAAGGCCAAATATGAAAAGTATGTCCTTTCATGCCATTATAATGAACGAGACTTGGTCATTTTATATGGTCAAGCACGTGAACCATTAGGGGCGGGAAAGTTTAATCCTTTGTGACATGGTCCTTGTATTCTGAGGCATGTCTTGGAAAAAGGGGCATATGAATTAGAATATTACGAAGGGAATGCCCTAAAAGAGCTTAGAAATGGGATTTACCTGAAGAAGTACTATGCTTGAGTTTCCAACTCAGGATGGTACCTCGTATACTATTGTACAATTTTCAATAGTTTTGGTTTCCTTATAATCAAGTTGTTGATTCATATGCAAATTATATTTTAGATTGGCATTTGTCATATAATTAAAGAAGCATGTACATAAAATATTCATATTCATATTTAGACACATGTGTACATATCAAATCAGTAGCTATAAGTTTCAATTTCCAAATAAAAGTTACAAAAATATGCGTCATTGTACAAAAATGGGCTTTAATCCCTTAAAATATACATGGTGATAGATACAAAAAATGAAATCTCAACATCTACGCCCGTGGTCCTGGATGATGATCATGATAGCACACTACAACATTTTCCAAATTCCTGGATAGTATAACCCATGGATGGGGTAGCTCGACTACATGTCTCTGCATCACCTCGGGAAGGTCCTTAACCTATACCATGGGGATCCTATGTGTCAAGCGGGCCAATTTTCCATGTACGTTCTATAGTGTCCACTCGACATTAGCGTTGATCATCTCATCTCCTTGACTCCTACGTTGGTGTCATGTGAAACCATTTGGTCATCGTGGAGCTACGTCTGCTCAAACAAACCTAATGTTAGTCATGATACCACTAAAAACATGTTTTTGATTTCTTTATATAAAAAATACAAAAAAATGAAATATTCCAAAAAAATAAAATAGATCTTACCGATGTCTCCAAATGTGGACCCTAGTGGTAGTGGCATATCTCGATCTCAATGGAAGTCGATGCCTGCATAGGGATAGTCCTATCTGGCAATGATCTGTTGTCACCACCTATGGAAAAAATCATTTGTGAACAGGGAAGGCGCTCTACCTCCTCCTCACCTCCTCCTCACCTTAGTCTAGCGATTCTAGGTTGGATCTTGTAGACTATGAGGAGGGACCAGAGCTCTAGGACTAAGGCTCGCTACCCTCTCAAAGAAGAAAGTGCATAGAATACTACCAAACTTGAAATTCTAGGTTTGACTTACATTTAAGTCCATCAGTTGATGTTTCATGCTTCCCAATAAGGAAGTGCTCCAGTCTTATATAATGGGCCTCCTACATTCTACTGCATAGAACATGAGAGGTCGTGATTCTTGATGTAGTGATTCCAATCCTATTATTCTAACCAAAACTAGAATGATCACTTTCATACTGAGACTCTGGATCATGTTGATGGGGAATTGACTTCTCACCTTCTCAATGTCAGGAACACAATAAATAGCTATATACTCATCAATGCTCATGCCCCACCTACTCCACGAGCACTAAGGTTTACTACCTTCCCTTGACAGGATAGTCCGGTAATAAAATAAATGTCTTCCATCTTAAGTCTCAATGGCATCCCATCTATCATGAATGCCTTGGTGTCTGGATCCCAGTAGCTTTCGATAATTTCTAGTAGTCTTGGTTGGGCCCTCAGGCTCCTAGGGTTCCAAAAATTGTAGATCCCACATATTTGCAATGTTTGTTGGGAGATTAAATCATCGTGCACAACTCTATCAATGTGTTCATGGTTTCTCTCCCTCCATTCAAGCACCATCCTGCAAAGGAGAGGAAATTTTGTGAGTTTTATTTATTTAGAAAACAACATCCATGACCTTATACACAGGTCACAATGTTGACATACATGTGGCCATTTAGGCAGGATTCTCTTTTCCCACGTATATCCGACCCTATACGCGACTCAATAACCTGTCACCCGCATGGCTCGAAAAAACCCAATTTTTTGTGGTTGAAAACATCAAAATTAACCATGAAAACTTCAAATGCAAGCAATGAATTGAAAGAGCATGGGATGATAATTTACATGGTCTTGATAGTTGCCAATTTCATGGCCCGTAGCTCCCAGAATCCACCTTTGAAGTTTGAGGTTTGAAAGAGCTCCAAAGTCACTATAAGGGGTAAAAAACCAAATGGTGTGTTAAATGGTCAATTTTTTTATTATTTATTAAATTTGTTTACCATAGTTTTGACCCTTTATTGGTTATTCACAATTGTTTTGGACAAATATTGTTGTGCAAGGTCCCTCTTTTATGCAGTTTTCGCTAACCATTAGTGGATTTTGACCGTTCCTAAGCCTGTTCATGCCCATGGCAGGTGTAAAATTTGAACTGGCATATATGATAGGATCATATTCCACGTGCATTATCCCATGACTATGTCATATTATCCATAGGTACGAACCTGCTTGTTAATGACATGGAACCATATTGCTGCTACTAGAGGTGTCGTTACATAATTGGTAGAGTTTTCCTGATCATAGGTACCCTGCTTCGAACCCATTTTACGATATGGTGCCCATGTTAAGCGTTCTCCTTGTTGAATTTTATAGGTTAAATGAGTGTTAATACAAGTACTAAACTTCAATACATGAACATATGAAAACTTAGGTAAAATTTAAACTGTAATAAAACATAACAACATAACTTTCATTTCTTTCAACTTAACGCTCTGCTGGTCACTGCGTTAACTTTAATGCTCTACCGGTCACTGCGTTAAAGTTGATCATTGAAATGTTTCACCAAATTTCATGTACAGAAAAATAATAAATAACATGTGCAGTAAACTAAATCTCAAATAAACAACAGAAGATAAAGAATCATAACCATTCGTTGGATCCGCCTTATACTCAGTTAGTTTTGAGTTTGATCTCGTCACTGAAAGGACAAGCCAAACTGATTAAACCATATATGTACCTTGAGAGAGAGAGGGTTCAAGTAGGAGTAAACAACAGTCTTGAAAACCTTTTTGACTTCTCGCGAAAAATCCGTAAAGTCGCAACTTTTGCTCCAAGACGATTTTTCGGCGAGGAAAAGTTGCGCTTTTTTAAAAATTCGAGAAGTCGCAACTTTTCCTTAAAAATTGCGATTTTTTCATAAAAGTCACGAGTTGATGTTAAAAGTTTCCCAGGCCTCCAATTCTATTTTTTAATATATTTTCTGAGGCCGACTTTTTCAACATTGACAAAAACACAGGGTTGATTTGTAGGAAAATGATGCCAAGTACAAAGATTTAGAAGAAAATATTCATGACCAACAATAAGCCAACTACTGTTCCATCGCTTATTAATACTACATTTAATCAGAATCACCATAGAGATAATCAACAGGGTGTGGTGGCAACAACACATGAAAAACTATGGGAATATTTTTTATCATTTAGACAAACAGTGGTTCATCAGAAAAAACATGGGAATATTTTAGGATGCTTGAGAAAGTCTAATCGCTCTGCAAAACAGTGAACATTATACACAACAATAATCGAGAACTCATAGTTACTATTTATTTGTGCATAGTATAGTACAAAAAAAGCCATGGATCAATACTTTAAACTTTATACAGTTTTGATTCCATGATTGTACACCTATGATGTTTCAGACTTTCTCTATCAACTTTGATGTATTGTTTTATATTTGGCATGACTACATGATGATTATATACATCGGTGATTTCTTCATATTTATGTTCCAATATGTTTTTCTGATGTTATTGTTGCTTTATATGTTTAAATTTTTTAAAAAAATGAATGTATTTTCTATTTTTTGATGTTTGCCAACTTTTGCTGATTTTTCCCCATTTTTTCGCCGATGTTGCCAAGAAGTTGTATTCGGGACCCTCACCGACTTTTTTCCGAGGCCAAATTTTTCAACATTGGTAAACAGATCTTAGGTGCTTCAATAAAAAATCATGCAAGTGATCATGGGTAAGGAAATACACATAAGTGTTGCAAAACCCATAAGCAATTTCCCACCCATAAGAACTCACACAAAGTGCAATCACAGAGACATGTCTAGAGATAAGAACATAAGCAATCACCTACAGAACTCACACAAAGATCAAATGTAGTAGAGGGAGGTCGATCCCATAAAAAAACATGCCGAGGAAGAATCGCAACAAAGGGAGATCACAAACACGCTGAGGTAAGACTCAGTTCGGCAAATCGCAGAGATCATGAATACGGAAATTACAAAGAGAGATCAAGCAGATCTTGTGAGAAATATCGGTGAGGAGTCACAATAAAAAATAGTAGAATAACCAAATCGCAGAGACTTACGCTCAGAGAAATCATAGAAGCTCATGCTAAGGGAAATCACAGAGGCTCACGTTAAGAGAAATCATAGGAGCTCGTGAGGGAAAATCAATCAACCCGCAGACATAGTGCATACATTCCGTAGGTAAATCACAGAGTTAAAACATGTCGATCCCGTGAAGGATAATCGCGAAGATCACCAGAGATTAAAAAAAAAACAACACTTAAAAATTGTAGAGGTCACCGTAGACAAACACATGAGGAAAAATCACGAAGGATTAATGGATAATAGAAGTAAGCTCTTTGGTTTTGTTATCACCAACCTTGTAGTTGCCTATGTGAGATGGATCCAGGATGGATGGTAGAGGGAAAAGCAACTATGGAGGTGGAATCAAGATTTTCTCAACTCCCAAATGGATGGTTGTCACGTCAATTGAGGTAGTCTTCGCTTTATGTTATCTTAGCCCAAGACAACAAAGGGGGAGATCCTGATCTACCACACACTTCTTTTCTAGGGGTGCGATAAATGAAGCGCAGACTGAATCGACACTGTTCCAGCTGAAGACAATGCTCAGCTCTCAGAGATGCGTAGAGGTGAAAGGGAGTGCACGGAAGGTGTAGCTACACATTCCTCTAGATGTGAGGAGGTGTTGACAGTGCAGCGTGATGAAGGAGAAGCTATGCTCATTTGACCATGAAGTTGGAATATTTCAGCAAGAGCGTAGCATGAGTCTGGCATACTCCTACTTGCTTAGCAAATTCCGGCAAGAAGAAGAAAACCTCCAGTGAGAGAGAAAGCCTATGGGGAAGGCTAGCTCTCTGTATGGGAGGAGATCATGGATGGATTGAAAGACCAGAGGCTTCCATGAATGAGGCGCTTTGGCTGCTTCACGCTAAACCCTAAAAACAAGAGAAATAAGAAAAAAGGGAAACAAAGAGAGAGAGACGTGTTTCAGTAAAAACAAAGAAGACCTTTTTTATTAGGGAGCATCCTCTTATATAATTAGGAGCTTTCTTATTTGCATAACTAAACATAATTAATTAATAAACCTAATTTATCCTTTTTCCATCTTCTCCATGCTGCCCAATTCCTCCCTGTTTAGATCTGGAAGCGTCCCGACTTCCATGAGAAGGTGAGGAAACATTATGTGCAAGAATTCAGCTGTGATCCACTTTGCCTGAGCTGGGGTTTGTCCTTGAAGAGCCAAGAGATAAGAAATGTATACCCAGTGCCTTGTAGAACAGGTCTTGGTGTCTAGGAGAGTGTCTTTGGCCAAGGGGAGTTGGAATTCTGGAATGTTGTCGGCTGGATGAGTAATGATGACTAGTTCCTCCAGTAGGGGGGGCTCAAACAACTTCAGATGATTGACATTGATGACATTGTGGATTCCCAGTTGTGGTGGAAGATCCAATCTGTAATCATTTTCTCCAATTTTGTCAAGGATACTATAAGGGCCATATCTTATTGGCAGGAGCTTGTGATGCTGGCCTTTGAAGCGTTTTTTATCCAAGTGTAACCAGAATTTATCTCCAGGTTGAAAGGTCAGGAACTTCCTTTGTTTGTCATGGCGTTGCTTGGCCTGATCTTGAGCTTCCTTGAGTGTTGTTGTGACTGCAGTGTGGCGTAGTGAAATTTGTTGTAGAAATCGTTGGGCTGAGATTTGTTCCTTCTGTTGGTGCATGGTACCTTGAGGAGCTAAAGTGAGTGGGAGCTCTGTTGGAGATGCTGGTTGGAAGCCCAAGCAGACTTCAAAAGGAGAAAACCCGATAGAGGAGTGTGTGGCCTTGTTGTAGCTATGCTGGAGTATGTGAAAATAATTGTCCCATTGATTGCTGCATCCAAAGTGAGTTCTAAGAGCATGAACCAAGACCCTGTTCACCACTTCTGTTTGGCCATCCGTTTGAGGATGGAATGCTGTGGAAAACTTGAGTTTGCACCCTAGTAGCGCCTAGTTTGTCTTCCAAAATGTGCTTAGGAAGCAAGAATCTCTATCTGATATGATAGTGCTTGGTAGGCCAAAATGTGGCCAAACATGCCGGAAGTATAACTTTGCTGTTCGTTCTTCCATTGTAGTTTTTGTGCATGGAGTAAAAAGTGCCATTTTGCTAAAGTGGCATACCACTACCCAGATTGCATCATGTTTCTTTTGGGTGGTTGGGATTCCACTGAGAAAGTCCATGGAGATTGACTCCCAAGGTCGTGAAGGAAGAGACAATGGCTGATATAAGCTATGTCATAAAGACCAAATTTGGTCTTAAATGCTGTCTTTCATACATCATCTGGGTTCATTCGAACCTGATGGTAACCGGCTGTCAGATCTAGTTTAGTGAACCATTTTTCTCCTTGGAGGGTGTCAAGTAACTCCTCAATTCGGGGTAGTGGGTAACGGTTTTTGATAGTAGCTTTATTGAGGGCCCGATAATCAGTGACAAGGCGCATGTTTGGGGTATCTCGTTTGAGAATAACAAATGTGGGAGATGCACAAGGAGAAGAAGAGGGTTGGATATGACTGGAGTTAATGAGTTCTGTCAATTGTTTTTCCATTTCATCCGTTTCTGTGGGGGCCAACCGGTAAGTGGGGGAATTAGGTAAGGCAGATCCAAGGATGATATGGATTGAATGGTCTATGTGCTTGGAGGGGGGGAATCCCATAGGATTTTGAAACACATCGACAAATTCTTTGAGTAGGGGAGTGATGGCTTTAGGAACAGGATGAGTGGTATTATTTGGTGGTACAAGGTGCACCAAACAGAGAGATATACACTGATTAAGTTGGACATGTGGGGTTTTCTTAGTAGTATAAGGGGTTTTGGGTGTTGCTGCTGTTAATATATAGGTGTGGCCATCTTTTGAAAGCTTATATTGGCGAGCTTTGGCTAGATAGATAGCATTTATTTGTGATTGGTAGGATACTCCTAATAGTAAATCTGAACAATCCAAGGGGGAAACATCACAGAGAACAGTGTCTTTGAATTGGCCTATAGCAAAGGTGACAAGGCATCGCTTAGATACTAGGAGACGGGGACCATCATTCTGAACCCATCCGAGCTGATAGGGGTGTGGGTGCGGAGTAGTAACGAGGTTAAGGTGGTTGACTAGGGATTGAGATACCAAATTCTTCTGGCTGCCATTGTCCATAATCAGTAAGGCTAAAGAATTTTTGATTTGGAAATTATGAGTGAAAAGTGGTTGGGTTGAGGAGTTTGAATCATCCTAGGTCATTAGGATCAAAGAGGGCTCCACTTCGGTGGGATTGTCTAGAGCAACTTCTTCAATGTCCTTCGTTGGTGGAGTATTAATGAGCTCTGTGAGTAAGGCTTTGTTGGTCTTTATATTTTGGAGGGTTTGACAATCTGAGGAGTTGTGTGAGGTAGCCTTATGGAAGGAACACCAAGGTGTTCTTGCATTTGTATGGCTAACAGGATTTTGAGGTCGAGTAGGTGGAAAATGATCTAAAGAGTTGGAGATGGTTGTTTGAGAGGGAGAGGCATTAGGGTTGGGGCGGTATTGAGGAGTATGACCTCTAGGAGCAATCTTTCTTTCGATAGCCAATGCTCTCTAAAAAACTTTATCTAATGTTGGATTTTCAAACAGCTCTACCTCTCTGCGGAACTGCATCAATAAACCAACGATAAATTTAAGAATGAGTACCTCTTCCGGGTCTGGAATGTGGAGCTGTAGGCATAGTTTGCAAAATAAGTCGATGTAACCTTGAATGCTTTGTGAAAGAAGTTGTTTGATTTGATGCCATATCATCCATGGAGATTGTACATACCCTGGTGGATAGAAGCAGGTTCTTAATGCGTCAGAAATTTGAGCCCAAGTTCTGATGGGTGTGGAGGATGAAGTTCCTGGAGTAGTTCCAAGTTCCACCATGAATGTGGTCTTTTCTTGCTCAGTCTCCCGCCAGGTTTGTGTAAGGCCTTCAAGTTGTAAGGAGGAAATTTGAAGCTTTCTCTCCTCAGTGAGTCCCGTGCATGTGTTAAAGTAGGTGGAGAGGCTACGGATCCATGAATCAACAACTTCTCCATTGGTTTGCCCCGCAAACTTAGGGAGTTGTATTCTAGTGTCCAATCGGAATGGGTCTGGATTGGTCTATTGTTGCATCCTAAACAACTCATTGAGCACAGAAGAAAGATCTTGGACTGGATTTGAAGTATTGGAATCTGATTCTACTGCCAAGGGATCTATTCGAGGAGGCATGGTGAGGCCAACTGAAGATCACAACCAACGTAGGTGGTAAGAAAAACTTGAAACAGAGAAAAGGAGCTATAGGTCTAGAGGGAGAGATCTGTATTGTTTTAGATCTATGAACCTCCTCTCTATTGTAGCTGAGATCTGTACGCCCTTGGGGTTATGAGATCTATGTATTCACTTGCATTCATCAACCTGGAGGCCGGTGAAATCTGGAATGTTTCAATAAAAATACCCAAATTTTTTTGTTGGAGCCCATAGTTAAGATCTTAAGGCTATGATACCATTTGATTTTCCGTACACTTCTTTTCTAGGGGTGCGATCAATGAAGCGCAGGATGAACCGGCACTGTTCCAGCTGAAGACAATGCTCAGCTCTCGGAGATGCGCAGGGGTGAAAGGGAGTGCACAGAACGTGTAGCTACACGTACCCCTGGATGTGAGGAGGTGTTGACAGTGTAGCATGATGGAGGAGGAGCTATGCTCATTTTCCCATGAAGTTGGAATATTTCAACAAGAGCGTAGCATGAGTTTGGCCTACTCCTACTTGCTTAGCAGATTCCGACAAGAACAAGAGAACCTCCAATGAGAGAGAAAGCCTATGGGGAAGGCTAGCTCTTTGTATGGGAGGCGATCATGGATGGATTGAAAGAACAGAGGCTTCCATGAATGAGGTGCTCTGGTTGCTTCACACTAAACCATAAAAACAAGACAAATAAGCAAAAAGGGAAACGCAGAGAGAGAGACGTGTTTCAGCAAAAACAAAGAAGACCTTTTTGATTAGGGAGCGTACTCTTATATAATGAGGAGCTTTCTTATTTTCATAACTAAACATAATTAATTAATAAACGTAATTTATCCATTTTCCATCTTCTCCACGCTGCCCAGATCCAGATCTACTCCCGACACGAGAGATCAAGCCTAGACACCAGATTAGATCAAATGGACTTGAGGTACGTAAGGTGTAAGGTAATGGAATCCATAGATCTATGGATGATGTCACTAGGTGAACCAAGGCTTTGGATTAGGGTTTAGGAAGTGTGAGGCTTGATCCAAAGTGGGACATAGGTGACTTATGAAGTAAATACTAGATCTGGGGTTAAGGTATTAGCAATAGGTGAAGATATCCACTGCCTTGGGAAATGCAACCAATGCAGGGAGGGCAAGGACGGGATTGGTACTATCTAGTACCCAAGGACAGACTCGCTGAATGATACGACAATGACAAAGTACCCGAGTCACCAAGGAAAAGTTAGCTCTCAGGAAAAAGAGGCCAAAGAGGGGGTAGCGCTAGGGTTGTAGATCAGTTCCTATCAGATCCAGGGAAATGGAGTCACTATCTGCCCAGCATTGGAGGAAAACCACCTAGGAAATAGCTCAATCTACAAACCCAAAAAGGTATTTGTTCGGAAAAGTCAGATCACGGGAAAAACCAACAGTAGGATGGCTAGCGCTAGGGTTTGGGAAGTCAGTTTCTCAGATCTAGGGAACCTGTCAGCTTTTGGCTCATCATTGAAGGTGATTTGGTGAGAGGATGACTCGATCTACAAACAAACAAATGTATTTTGCCGAAAAAATTAGATCACGAAAAAAGTCAGAAAAATGATGGACAAAACTAGGGCTTGAGAGTACAATTTCTTAGATCTAGGGCAAACCAGCCACTTTCAGATCAGCGTTGAGGGTGATTTGGGAAGGGGACGACCCAATATACAAAACCCAACAATGGTTTGTCCACAAACCAAGTGGTCTATTTTTAGTATATTTGGGTTTTTTATTATTATGAAATTTTCAGTGTAAGATGAAGAAAAGTAGGTGCCAATGGATTGAGATCTGGAAGAAAGGGACTAACCTATAGATCTTACCTGGAAAACCTTGTAGATTCCTTGATGATGATGATCCATGCAATCCCGATCAATTTGAGAAGCTTTGAACGAGTTCTATGTCCAACGTTTTGCCCCAAGGATTCAATGTGCCCTCTCTCCTGCACAACAAACGTCAACCATATCAGATTTGATGCAACATGAGAAAAAATATAGATGCTACAGAAAAATAACAAGAAGAAGTCATTGATCACAATGACACTAATGAAAAACCCTTGATAAAAAATGAATTCAATCCAAGCGAGTTGAGGTCCCCCTGCAAAAACGCCCAAGCTGAAGTCGCCCTCTTGTAGACAAGACAAAGATTTTTTGAAAAATATATAGATCTCACAAAAATTTCCCAAATTCTAGGAAGCAAAGACTTTCCAATCATTATCAAAGAACACCAGATGCAAAGGAGATCCAAGAATTTCCACAAGAATTTTTTTTCTATTATTCAGATCCAAGAGCCAAAGACCTCATGCAAATGAGAAACTCTCTCCTTTAAATAGGAACGGGAGAACCAAAGTCCTAACCACTTTTCAAATGTGTGCCTAAGATTAAAAGATACAAATGGCTAATCAATGGTTGAGATGAGCTCAACATACTGTACATGGATCAATATAACAATATAATATAAAAGTGGACCAAATCACCCAAAGAGAGGGGACCCCACTCAACAAGAAATGAATGAAGCACATGGTTGGTCCATTAAGTGTTAACTAACTCCCTTTGGGTGTCCCCATGGCACAATAAAAATAATATATTTTTTAAACTGTTAAATTGTGCCTCCTTGAGGAAATCGTGAGCCTCCCAAAAGCTCAGAAAATAATATAAAATGCCCGAAACGATAGGTGTGGGCCCAATCAGATGCTGCAACTGCTGGAGAAGGTGCATAGGACATCACTCTCATCATCATGACTCATCCCATGCCATTTCCTTTCCTCAGTAGCCCAAATCAAATTCCTCAGCAGGCATTTAATTATTTTTTAATTTGCCTCGGGAAACATGAACTTGCCAAAACAGCCTCCTAGGGTGCCCACATTATCCAACTGAGCCTACCAGGCTCTTTGGGAGGGGGGGGAATATGGTACAATCAAGTGGCTGGACCCCCTATGCTCCATACAACGCCCTAGGCAATCCAATAAGATCATCTCCTTGCTCAAACATGACTTCCAGTGAAGCACAACTGCACCAGAAGAGTAAAGTAAGCCTATCCATCTCTGTAAGTGCCCAGAATTGAAAACAAGCTGTCTCACTGGACTTAGAAAGTCCAAATCCATCTAAGGTATATACTCATACCCCCTCAAGGTCTCTGCCTGATCATCTACAATATCAAATAGACAAAATAATAACCTGTAAATGACCAGATACTAATAATGTAACTCAGGCTGACATCCATCTGCTGCAAGTGTTAAAAGGCTGAAACATGCTCTACAAATCATTTAAGTAAAAATCATAACAAATAGCAAATACTTCACTGTTGGTACATCAACCAAGTACATATATATGGATTTATTTATTATAACTCAGACCAGACTTTCAAGACTATACTCATTTCATAGTTGTAGTCAATTTGCTAGTGAAGGGTGAAAGCTAAAATTCATAGGGTTAGGCCAAAGGATGACTGCCCACTCAACACTGTGACACTTTGGATATGGAAAGGGGATATCCACTCACTATAGCCATATGACGGACAAACAACAACAAAGGGGATGGCAGTGCCTCACAAATGGGTGAACTACTTCAGAGGTGCTTACTCACCTTAACAAATGCTCACAATCCAACTCAATACAAGTAAGGCCAACAATATTTAGATATAACTTTAGGAACCATTGCTGCTTCGGGCCTTTGATTTCCATAGCCTTTGTCCACGTATTTTTATACGGACTTTTATCATTTAGGCTTTATGCATTCATGTATGTTGAAAAACACTACTTTTCATGAATGCTTAAGATATTTCATTGCAATATTTTCAGAGCCAATTTCATTAGGCTAGCCTTGCATTCATGTATGTTAAAAAACACTACTTTTCATGAATGAGATTTTTATAAGATATTCATTGTATTTCCAAATACCTTGTATTGATGGCGGTGCTACTTGTTTTAGGTAAGCAAACATTCCTATGCAACTCAGAGCTGAGACACAAAATAAACATGGAGGCTTGTCTAACAAAGGCTCTAGCGGGGAAAGGGCCTACATGCCACAAGTCAAGTAGTGAGTCGTGATAAAACAAAACTAGAAGGTAATGGATGGGTGGAGACAATGCATGATGAAACCAACACTAGCAAGCCAAAGTATGGTGGGAATGACTACCTCTATTCTCCTTAAGGAGGGTAAAACCAATGAGTATAGGTCAAAAACTTCAAACTCTGAGTAGAGACATCAATACATAATACAGATACATCCAAGTCCACATATTTATATGACCTCCAGATCATGATACTAAATGCTAACACATGTCATAAAAATGAGTATAAGAGCAATGATAACCATAACACAATATAATATAAGCTGAGTCATAAGCATGAAAATAATCCATCTGAACAAGCATCTGTCCAATGAGAAAACACTGGTGCAAATTTGGGAACTGCTAACTACTCTGTACATATGACTAAATGGCTACACCGGTCCTCAAATCTGAGTGTCCTGAGACTCAATCCCGGCATGGGAAAGTAATATAGTCCATAAAAAAAATAATGATCCATCATAAATGCTCATCTCAACATCTCATCTGTAGGAGATCTGGCTGAAAAAGTGTACTGAAGCTGAAAAATAGAATATGGTAGCTCAGCTACTATATATGTGATAACAGGTTTATATATACGTTAGTGTAGGTGACTCAAAAATACTTAGGAACAAGTTAAAAGATAAAATAAAAAATAGGTGGCCCAAAAGTAAACTGTCATGAAAATGAAATAATAAAAGTCTAAAGGTTTTATTATAATAAAACCATAAAGTAAGTAATTGGTCCAAAAGTAATATAAACGTACTTTATGTAATCATAAAGCAAAAGGACTTAAACATAAGATTAAATGGACCAAAAGTCTATTAATAAAATCATAAGATTTTATTGATAAAATCATAAGATTTTATTAATAAGACTAAAATAAATTTTTAATGAAATTATAATAAAGTGAAAATCCAAATGTCCAACATAAGGTAAATTTTCCAAAACTATAAGTGGGTCAAGGGTACTTTAACAAAACATATGGTAACCATAACAATACATGGTCCAGTGGTCTTTAATAAACCATTAAGTAAATATACTTCATAAAGTAGGAGTTGTCATAGTCAAAGGTGCACACAAGTGAGAGTGCTAGGACCAAGATTCAACAACCACAAGATCAAGGTGAACGGTAAAGGTGGACAATCATTCAATTAGGGCCAACAAGACCAAAGACTTTTCTCTCTCTCAAGATACATAGTTTTTATATATTTTGTCATCACTATATAAGGTGGAATATCCAAACGGATGGTACAATAACACCTCATCTCTTTGAATCTTATCATGTCCATTGTTTCTATTGCCAATATGTGTGATGCATATGAGGAACAAGTAATTCTCTCTATGGTCTTGGGAGGGTTCCACCACATCCAATTCTTTGGTTACCTTTACCATATTTTCTTTCTTTAGCAATATGAGTAAATATCTTTAAAAAAATAAGGATTTCATGTACAGACCTATGTAGTGATTTAGGTGGAATATTTACACCATACATTCCAATGAATGCGATAAAGGTCATGAGGGAGTAATCCCCAAGCAAATGACCAGACTTATTTTCCATGGGAAAAATAGTACTTTTAGGTAATAATACCTCACTAAGAAGTTATTTTGTCTCCAAAACTAACTTTCGTATGTTTCTAATTACTTAAATTAGTCAATTTCTTGAGTACACATATCCAATTACTAGGGAATAGGAATGATTATAGTAGAAGGATTAATATCTAGAAAGGATTTCCTATGCTACTATGGATTCTCTCAATAGAGACCATTTCATTAAGGAAGTGGTTAATAAGAGGTTTAGGATTCTTGAGGAATACAGGAAGTCATTATCTTCAATATGTTTTCTTTGATTTTCTTCAAGTTAGTTGGATAATTCCCTAGGTCCCCAGGACTCATCTCCCAAGTAATAAATCTAAAATCTTTATTGGTGATCTCTTTCACTTCAACTTTTGAATAAACCTATGCATCTCATTCTCATCATGTCTTACCATTTTTTTTTAACTATTGATATTTTTTGGATCATTCTAGCATCCATGAGGTTCATATGTGATCCAAGGTATCTCTTTGAATCCTAGCATGTCCATTTTTTCTATGGCCAATATGTGTGATGCATATGAGGAATAAGTAATTCTCTATATGGTCTTGGGAGGGTTCCACCACATTCAACTCCTTGATTTCCTTTACCATATTTTCTTTCTTCATCCATATGCATAATTATCTTTAAAAAAATAAGAATTTTAGGTAGAAACCTAGGTAGTGCTTTAGGTGGAATATTTATACCATACATTCCAATTAATGTCAGAGAGTTCGTAAGGGAGTAATCCCTAAGCATATAACCAGACTTATTTTCCAAGAAATAAATAATACTTTTTAGGTAATCTAGGAGAGGGATGGGCATACAAATAAGAGTAAATTTAAGCACAAAATCTATTAATGAACTTTCTAGGTATATCCCTTCATCTATTTTTCCATGTCTATCAAGTTGGTCAACTCCTGGATAGGCTTGTTTGGAGATTTGGAAATCCTTGTCTTTTGGAAAAAAAATGTTGGTAACTAACCAAGGATGATATGAACTAATAGATATTGGTAATAGCATTCCCCTACACCATATTTTCCATAACAAACTAACAAAGACAAACAATGGATATATTGTTGATGTATTTGTAACTTCGGAATGTATTCACTTGTATATTTTAGGTATTGTACCCCGATGTTTATTCCTGGAAGTATTTGTAATGTAATTGAGTCATGTCATGCCCCGATGTTCCTATCAGGAGGTTCAATAATGTAAACAAGTCATGTAAAGTCATAGAGGGTAGCCCTTCCTATTGATCAAGGGTTAAAGTCCCCGCAGTTGTGAGGCCCTAGGGTTATTAGACTCTCCTAGAGAAGTCGACCTTAGTGAGTTATTTTCAAGTTAAGAATTATTATAAATAGAGAGTGAGTCTCTCTATTTATCATACATTCACTCACACTCAGTTGTAGGGAATAATTGAGAGAGAAGAAGTATCAGGGAAAAGAGAGAGAGAGACTAATAATGTCTGGAGATCATCTTACTATTTTGGGGTTTTACTTTTGGTGCTGATTCTATCTCTGAGGAAGTTGCGGGGTTTTCTCCTTTATGGTTTCCCCAAGGAAAATCTTTGTGTCTATTGTCTCTTGTGTTTGATTTATATGCTTGTTATTCTCTCAGTTAAATATTCTAAGATAATGCTAGCTTGAATGATAAAAATCTCACATGGTATCAGAGCTAAACTGAGAAGAAGACACTGTACAGCTGCTTGTCATCTTGTTATTATATGTGGTTGAATATCCTTGACAGGAAATGAGAAATAGGTCATGGAAAGCAAGAAGAAACTAGCAGAAGAATTTGAGATGAAAGACCTTGGGTTAATGCATTATTTCCTAGGTCTGGAAGTATGGCAAAGTTCAGAAGAAATCTTTCTCAACCAGGGAAAGTATGCGGTAGAGATATTGAAGAGATTCAATATGTTGGAATGCAAAGTCATGGCCACACCCATGGACTCCAACCTGAAGCCGTTAGCTGATGACTCATCAGAGTTAGTGGATATGACTCATTACAGACAGATCATTGGGTCATTGATGTACTTAACAAATACCAGACCAGACATTTGTTTTGCTGTGAACACCTTAAGTCAATATCTTGTTCAACCAAGACGAGTTCACCTAGTAACTGCAAAACATGTGATGAGATATCTGAAAGGGACTATAGACTTTGGTTTATATTATGATGGTAGCCATGAGTATAGATTGTATGGCTACACAGATGCAGATTGGGCTGGAAGTATCTTAGACAGGAAAATTGCATTAGGTAGATGCTTTTTTTTGGGGTCTACTATGAGTTCATGGTTTAGCAGGAAACAATCCAGTGTTTCTCGTAGCATGGCTGAAGCAGAATACATAGCAGATTGCTCTGCTAAGTTGTGAAGCCATATGGATTCGGAAGTTGATATCAGGTCTCTTTGAACTGAAGATGGATACTACATTGATTCTATGTGATAACGAGAGTTGTGATAACATAGAACCCTGTGTTCCATCGTAACACATAGAAATCCGGTATTTCTACATTCAAGATAAAGATGCAGATGATGATGTTTCAGTATTTACATACTGTAGATACAGATGATGGTGATTCAATATTTCTATATCAAATATAGAGATGATGATGTTTCAATATTCCCATACTGAAGATATAGATGATGATGATTTCAGTATTCCCATACCGAAGATATAGATGATGTTTCAGTATTTACATACTGTAGATGCAGATGATGGTGACCTGATGATGCTTTCAGTACTCACATACTGGAGATACAAATGGTGATAGTTCAGTATTCACATACTAAAGATGTAGATGAAGATGGTTTAGATGATGATGCGCTGACAAAGCCTCTGTCTTTGGTAAAGTTCGAACACTTTCGAGACAAGATTGGTGTGGTTCAGAAAGACCTTCCCCGAAAGGGGGAGTAGTGAGGTTGCAGTGGGATTGTATCATCCCTGGACACTTTCCCTAAACTGATCCGGAGACCTCGGTCTTCGAGAATGAAGAGAGATTGTATCATCATGGGACATATGTCTAGAAGTGATCCGGAGACCTCGGTCTTCTAGAATGAAGTGGGATTGTATCATCCCTGGGCACTTGCTCTAAAGTGATCCGGAGACCTCGGTCTTTGAGAATGAAGAGGGATTGTATCATCCCGGGACATATGTCCAGAAGTGATCCAGTGACTTCGGTCATCGAGAATGTGGTAGGATTGTATCATCCTTGAACTTCGGTTCAGAACGGATCCAGTGAACTTCGGTCATTGAGAAGGTGGTAGGATTGTATCATCCTTGGACTTCGGTTCAGAACGGATCCGGTGAAATTTGGTCATCGAGAAGGTGGTAGGACTATATCATCCTTGGACTTCAGTTCAGAATGGATCCGGTGAACTTCGGTCATCAAGAAGGTGGTGGGATTGTATCATCCTTGGACTTCGGTTCAGAACGGATCCGGTGAACTTTGGTCATTGAGAAGGTGGTAGGATTGTATCATCCTTGAAATTCGGTTCAGAACAGATCCGGTGACTTCGGTACTCGAGAACGTGTGTTGATCTCATAATTCGTAGAGGAAAGATTGTCTGAGTTCCACATCAGTGTTGATCCTGTAATTCTGAAAGGAAGGATCGTTAGTAACTCCGTAAAGACCTAAATTCCGTAATTCCAAAAGGAAGGATCATTGAATTGATCCTGTAATTCCAATAGGAAGGATTATCTGAGTTCCACATCTTTGTTGATCCCGTAGTTCTGAAAGGAAGGATCATTAGTAACTCCGTAAAGACCTAAATCCCATAATTACGAAAGGAAGGATCATTGAATTGATCCCGTAATTCCAATAGGAAGGATTGTCTGAGTTCCATAGATGTGTTGATCTCGTAATTCCAATAGGAAGGACTGTCTGAGTTCCACAAATGTGTTGATCCCGTAATTCCGAAAGGAAAGATCGTTAGTAACTCCGTAAAGACCTAAATCCCGTAATTCAGAAAGGAAGGATCATTGACTTGATCCCGTAATTCCAATAGGAAGGATTGTCTGAGTTCCACAGATGTGTTGATCCCGTAATTCCAATAGGAAGGATTGTCTGAGTTCCACAGATGTGTTGATCCCGTAATTCCGAAAGGAAGGATCGTTAGTAACTCCGTAAAGACCTAAATCCCGTAATTCTGGCAGGAAGGATCGTCTGAGTACCACAGACATGTTGGTCTCGTAATTCCAAAAGGAAGGATCATGTTGATGTTTTGATGATGATGATGTTGATGTTTTGATGAATATGAGAACAACTTGAAGCGGTAGAAGAAGAAGTATGTAGAAGTGGTGATAGCCACCTTGAATGGCCTCCAAGGATCATGGGATTCATTCATGTGAAGAATGTATGCCAGAAGTAAGTGATTACTTTCAGCTCGACTAATAAGAAGAGAAGAAGAAGATGGGAGCAATTGAAGATCAAGCTCTCACCATTCAAAGAAGATCCCTCAAGCGATGAGGAATAGGAAAAACTCAATTCTTGAACAACCTCTTATTCATCTTATCATTTGGATAAGAAATGGTGATTTCATGAATGAAAAAGATGATAAAGCAGAATGATCAAGATGGAGTCTACCCACAAAACAAATAAAAGATAAGTATTCAATTTCCATTTCATGATATTGTTTTGTTATACATTTGATTGTATTCAGTTGATGTGTTATGCATGATAGATTGTTTACATTAATACTACTAATATGCATGTGATGGGTAAGTAGCTCATGGTGCTATACAACTCTCCAGTGCTACTTATCAAACCTCTTTGCTAACATATTGGATTAGTGCACAATATCAATGATGTCATGGTAGAGATGGAAGGCATCTAGAAAGTTTCTGTGAGATATGGATGAATGCTGTATTGGCTAAATAGTTGCATGATGCATAAGAATTTGTTGTTATGCATATGTTTTATGAAATAGTTCTAACCATGCAACTGGTGCATTTGAAGTATAGGAAAGGTCCTGTACAACCTCCTATACGAAAAGAAGGATGAGACGTGTTCCGAAGAACAAGTTGTGACAATTCAATAAACATGAATCTGAAGCTCCCAGGGTCAGAGACACCATGACGGAAGAAAGAGATTCAGAGAGAGGTAGATCCACCTCAAAGGATGAAGACCACCATGGGTATGAGAGATAACTCAAGATGAAGAAAAGAATTCTATGAAAGAAACTATGATCAAATAATAATAGTTGATCATGGGGAATGATGTATACGATATGATTTCAAGACATAAAGGGAAGTACATAGTATCCTCCATATGGATCTACAAGAACAAGTGTACAAAGAAAGGTTCGTGATTTGCCTCAGAAAGAATAGACTATGACATGACATACTCTATTGGCCAGTATATATCAAGCATACAACCACCTGTACAGAATGAAGAAGGAAGATAATACTCCACTTCAGGGGGAGTGACTACAGAAGATATTTGAGTTCGACATGGTACGACATGATGGATAGCTTATTGATGGATCGAGACTTTACCAAGAGTAAAGTGGGTTCCAACCTTCAAAGTTGAATGTAGAAGACTAGGATATGTTGATGATCTGACAAGACAAACTCATGGAAGATGTTATGATGAAAGAACACTAGAATGATGTATGTGATATAGTTCCCAAACCAGAAGGAAAGAGTATTGTATCCTCCAAATGGATATACAAAATAGAGAATGCAGCTGACGAAAGTATCGAGAAGTATAAAGCAAGATTTGTGGCCAGAGGTTTCTTTCAAAAAGAGGGAATTAATTCTGAAGAGACACTGACTCCAGGAAGCAAGGTACACTTCCTTCAGAACTATCATGGTAGTTTCTTCCATGGTGAAGTAAAGACAAGCCTTCCTTAATGGTATGATTGAGAAAGAGTTTTACATCGAATAGTCACAAGTATTTGAAGTTGAAGCCAGATGGAATCATGTATGCAATTTGAAGAAGGCCCTCTATGGCTTGAAGCAAGCTCTTAGAGCTTGGTATGGAAGAATAGATAGTTGTCGAGCATGGGATTTACTAAGAGTAAAGCTGATCCTAACCTTTATCTCAAGGTTGTAGAAGATGAACTCGTCATCCTATTATTATATGTGGTTGACTTATCCTTGATAGGAAATGAGAAACAGGTCATGGAAAGCAAGAAGAAACTAGCAGAAGAATTTGAGATGAAAGACCTTGAGTTAATGCATTATTTCCTAGGTCTGGAAGTATGGCAACGTTCAGAAGAAATATTTCTCAACCAAGGAAAGTATACGGTAGAGATATTGAAGAGATTCAATATGTTGGAATGCAAAGTCATGGCCACACCCATGGACTCCAACCTGAAGCTGTTAGCTGATGAATCATCAGAGTTAGTGGATATGACTCATTATAGATAGATCATTGGGTCATTGATGTACTTAACAAATACCAGACCAGACATTTGTTTTGCTGTGAACACCTTAAGTCAATATCTTGTTCAACCAAGACGGGTTCACCTAGTAACTGCAAAAAATGTGATGAGATATCTGAAAGGGACTATAGAATTTGGTTTATATTATGATGGTAGCCATGCGTATAGATTGTATGGCTACATAGATGTAAATTGGGCTGGAAGTATCTCAGACAGGAAAAGCACATTAGGTAGATGCTTTTGTTTGGGGTCTGCTATGAGTTCATGGTTTAGCAGGAAACAATCCAGTGTTTCTCGTAGCATGGTTGAAGCAGAATACATAGCAGATTGTTCTGCTAAGTTGTGAAGCCATATGGCTTTGGAAGCTGATATCAGGTCTCTTAGAACTGAAGATGGATACTACATTGTTTCTATGTGATAACGAGAGTTGTGATAACAGAGAACCCTGTGTTCCATCGTAAAACATAGAAATCCAGAAATTCTACATTCAAGATAAAGATGCAGATGATGATGTTTCAATATTTACATACTGTAGATACAGATGATGGTGATTCAGTATTTCTATACTGAATATAGAGATGATGATGTTTCAATATTCCCATACCGAAGATATAGATGATGATGATTTCAGTATTCCCATATGGAAGATATAGATGATTTTTCGGTATTTAGATACTGTAGATGCAGATGATGGTGACCTGATGATGCTTTTAGTACTCACATACTAGAGATACAGATGGTGATAGTTCAGTGTTCACATACTGAAGATGTAGATGAATATGGTTTAGATGATGATGCGTTGAAAAATCCTTTGTCTTAGGTAAAGTTCGAACACTTACGAGACAAGCTTGGTGTGGTTCAGAAAGACCTTCCTCGAAAGGGGGAGTAGTGATGTTGCAGTGGGATTGTATCATCCCTGGAAACTTTCCCTAAAGTGATCCAGAGACCTTAGTCTTCAAGAATGAAGAGGGATTGTATCATCATGGGACATATGTCCAGAAGTGATCGGGAGACCTCGGTCTTCAAGAATGAAGTGGGATTGTATCATCCCTGGGCACTTGCTCTAAAGTGATCCGGAGACCTCGGTCTTCGAGAATGAAGAGGGATTGTATCATCTAGGGACATATGTCGAGAAGTGATCCAGTGACTTCGGTCATCGAGAATGTGGTAGGATTGTATCATCCTTGAACTTTGGTTCAGAACAGATCCAATGAACTTCGGTCATCGAGAAGGTGGTAGGATTGTATCATCCTTGGACTTCGGTTCAGAATGGATCCGGTGAACTTCGGTCATCGAGAAGGTGGTAGGACTGTATCATCCTTGGACTTCGGTTCAGAATGGATTCGGTGAACTTCGGTCATCAATAAGGTGGTAGGATTGTGTCATCCTTGGACTTCGGTTCAGAACGGATCCGGTGAAATTTGGTCATCGAGAAGGTGGTAGGATTTGTATCATCCTTGAACTTCAGTTCAAAATGGATACAGTGACTTCGGTACTCGAGAACGTGTGTTGATCCCATAATTCCTAGAGGAAGTATTGTCTGAGTTCCACATCTATGTTGATCCCGTAATTCCGAAAGGAAGGATCGTTAGTAACTCCGTAAATACCTAAATCCCGTAATTCCTAAAGGAAGGATCATTGAATTGATCCTGTAATTCCAATAGGAAGGATTGTCCGAGTTCCACATCTGTGTTGATCCCATAATTCCGAAAGGAAGGATCATTAGTAACTCCGTAAAGACCTAAATCCCGTAATTTCGAAAGGAAGGATCATTGAATTGATTCCGTAATTACAATAGGAAGGATTTTCTGAGTTCCACAGATGTGTTGATCCCGTAATTCCAATAGGAAGGATTGTCTGAGTTCCACAAATTTGTTGATCCCGTAATTCTGAAAGGAAGGATCGTTAGTAACTCCCTAAAGACCTAAATCCTATAATTCCGAAACGAAGGATCATTGACTTGATCCCATAATTCCAATAGGAAGGATTGTCTGAGTTCCACAGATGTGTTGATCCCGTAATTTCGAAAGGAAGGATCGTTAGTAACTCCGTAAAGACCTAAATCCCGTAATTCTGACAGGAAATCGTCTGAGTACCACAGACATGTTGATCCCGTAATTCCAAAAGGAAGGATCATGTTGATGTTTTGATGATGATGATGTTGATGTTTTGATAGTAATGATGTTTTGATGATGATGATGTTTTCGTGATAATGTTTCTGATTGAAAGATCAGAGTGTGATGATGATGATGTTCCTGATCAAAAGATCAGAGTATGATGATGATGTTGTTGCTGATCGAGAGGTCAAAGTGCTGAAGATGATGTTGCTGATCGAAAGGACAAAGTGCTGAAGATGATGTTGCTGATCGAAGGGTCAAAGTGCTGAAGATGATGCTGATCAAAAGGTCAAAGTGCTGAAGATGATGTTGCTGATCGAAAAGTCAAAGTGCTGAAGATGATGTTGCTGATCGAAATGTCAAAGTGCTGAAGATGTTGTTGATCGAAGCAGTCAAAGTATTAATGATGATGAAGACTAAAGATTGAAGATGAAGACTACATAATGTTGAAAAGATTCCAATGATTTATAGATGTGTTACCTTGATGATGCTGATGATGTCCTCTATCTCTCTCCTACTATTGTTGTTGTTGATGTTGTTGTAGAATACCCTTCTCGTTAAGGGGGAGTGTTGAAATATTGTAACTTCGAAGAATATTCTATATGTATCTTTTGTGGTCCCCGATGGTCCTACCGGGAGAACCACTTGTATTACTTTGTATCCCGATTCTTCTAATCAAAAGAACTAATAAGAGTCATGAGGTAGTCCCCTCTAATTGTAAAGGTGGGTTATTAGCACCCCAGTGTGGTTACTTGAGCCTACATGTGTAACTCAAGCCTACATGATTTAACTCCAGCCTACATGTCGAATGAGTTAAATCAAGTGAACGGATGAATATAAATAGAGGTGTGGTGCTCCTCATTTGAGTCACACACACTCTCACTTGTATAGCGCATTAGTGGAGAAGAGAAGAGTAGTAGGAGAAGGAGGAGGATCAGGCTTTGATCTCCTTGCTGGTTTTATCTTTTACCTTTTTGGGGCATCTATATTGAGGAATTTTTTGCTGGGTTTTTCCCTTTAGGGTTTTCCCAGGATAAATCTGTGTTGTTCTTGTGATGTTGTTTCTTTCAGTGATCCTATTTATATACTTTTGTTATGAAAATGAAATGAAATACTAATGTCTTAGATAAGCATATGAAAATTTAACATGGTATCAGAGCTAACCTGAACATGACAACTTTCACAAGGAAAAATAGCCCTCTCTCTCTCCTCGGAAGAAAATAGGGATTCTTGCAGAAGAAGAATTTTTGAGTGAGCTTGGCATAGGATTGTTCTCCTCATGAAAATCGAAGTTTAGAGACCTGGATCAATATTTTTGGTTGGGTGAAACTCCAGGAAAGTCAAACCCTAGTTTGAGTTCGAGCCAGAAAAACCCTAAATACTAAAACTGCTAAGTTTTGGTACATTCGCTATATCCCGAGATTGGAAAAGGTTCAGGAGTGAAAAATTGCATAGGCCAAATATAATATCATGATGTACATTGTGTCTGAAATTCAGCTTCATATTCGCTGTATTCTGGGAGATATGATCCCTCCAAGTTATGGTTCCAGCCTCTTCAAGAATTCATCCCTAAACAGGACACCTGGAGAAAATTGCTATAGCTTTTGCTACCTAGGTCCAAATGGAATTCCTAAAGATGTTCCAGAAAGAGCATGAACTGTGTGTTCTATGGTCTAAATATTAAACTCAGAAGATGAACCAATGACACGTGGTATGCCGTACAACTTCACTATTCTAAAAAGTCATGTAACAGGTCACCTTGGGAAAATGATCATAAATCCCAATTGGGGAAACAAATTCTGATGAAACCTATGGTGTTGGATCAGGGACATGTGAGGTTACCTCAGTGCACAATTTTCGACATAAAGTAGCGGTAATTTAAGAGATATCATAGAAACAGTGACAAGCATTTCTGCAGAAGAAATTGGAAAACTAGGGCTTCTTGTTCCGGGAGCTTCCCTCCATTGTTTTCAAAAAAGGAGTACATTGGACAGCTCCATTTGAAGAGATCTATATTTCTATCCAATAAGATATGAAAGATTCTAAGTTTTGAAAATTAGGGTTTCTCTGACAAGCCCTATATCAGCCAGCTCTGGAAGCAGGATGGACACCTCAAATCGGTAAGATCTAATCTTTTGCTATTTGCATTTGAGGTTCTCATTTCAAAGTGATATATCACATCATCTTGATGATAAGCTTGGTAAAGTTGACAACCTCCAAGCATGGAAGTATTTGATCTCTCTGAAGAAAATGAATTGGACACCTACATGGGTAGAGAGGTTCTAGTTCCATACGAATATGAGGCTCAAAGCCTTACACAAGAACAACTTGATCAAGGCCAAGAAGATCATTGTTGATTCAATCACATATCAACTTATATCACAAGTGTCTTCCTTAAAGACATCGAATATGTTTGATTCCTTGATCAGGCTATTTGAAGATAAGAACTTAAATCAGAAGATGGCTTTGAGAAAATAGTTGAAGAATGTGAAGATCCAGAATGCAGAACAAGTTGAAGCGGTAGAAGAAGAACTATGCAGAAGTGGTGATAGCCACCTTGAATGGCCTCCCAGGATCATGGGATTCATTCATGTGAAGAATGTATTGCAGAAGTAAGTGATTACTTTCAGCTCGTCTAATAAGAAGAGAAGAAGAAGATGGGAGCAATTGAAGATCAAGCTCTCACCATTCAAAGAAGATCCCTCAAGCGATGAGGAATGGGAAAAACTCAATTCTTGAAGAACCTCTTATTCATCTTATCATTTGGATAAGAAATGATGATTTCATGAATGAAGAAGATGATAAAGCAGAATGATCAAGATGGAGTCTACCCATGAAACAAATGAAAGATAAGTATTCAATTGCCATTTCATGATATTGTTTTGTTATACATTTGATTGTATTCAGTTGATGTGTTGTGCATGATAGATTGTTTACATTAATACTACTAATATGCATGTGATGGGTAAGTAGCTCATGGCACCATACAACTCTCCAGTTCTACTTATCAAACCTCTTTGCTGACATATTGGATTAGTGCACAATCTCAATGATGTCATGGTAGAGATGGAAGGCATCTAGAAAGTTTCTATGAGATATGGATGAATGTTGTATTGGCTAAATAGTTGCATGATGCATAAGAATTTGTCGTTATGCATACGTTTTATGAAATAGTTCTAACCATGCAATTGGTGCATTTGAATTGTAGGAAAGGTCCTATACAACCTCCTACAAGAAAAGAAGGATGAGACTTGTTCCGAAGAACAAGTGATGACAATTCAATAAACATAAATTTGAAGCTCCCAGGGTCAGAGACACCATGACGGAAGAAAGCGCTTAAGAGAGCGGTAGATCCACCTCAAAAGATGAAGACCACCATGGGTATGAGAGATAACTCAAGATGAAGAAAAGAATGCTATGAAAGAAACTATGATAAAAGAATAACAGTTGATCATGGGGAATGATGTATACGATATTATTTCAAGACATAAGGGGAAGTACATAGTATCCTCCATATGGATCTACAAGAACAAGTGTACAAAGAAAGGTTTGTGATTTTCCTCAGAAAGAATAGACTATGACATGACATACTCTATTGACTAGTATATATCAAGCATAGAACCACCTGTACAGAATGAAGAAGGAAGATAATACTCCACTTCAGGGGGAGTGACTACAAAAGATATCTGAGTTCGACACGGTACGACATGATGGACAACTTCTTAATGGATTGAGACTTTACCAGGAGTAAATTGGGTTCCAACCTTCAAAGTTGAATGTAGAAGACTAGGATATGTTGACGATCTGACAAGACGAACTCATGGAAGATGTTATGATGAAAGAACACTAGAATGATGTATGGGATATAGTTCCCAAACCAGAAGGAAAGAGTATTGTATCCTCCAAATGGATATACAAAATAGAGCATGCAGCTGACGAAAGTATCGAGAAGTATAAAGCAATATTTGTGGCCAGAGGTTTCTTTTAGAAAGAGGGAATTAATTCTGAAGAGACACTGACTCCAGGAAGCAGGGTACACTTCCTTCAGAACTATCAAGGTAGTTTCTTCCATGGTGAAGTAAAGACAAGCCTTCCTTAATGGTATGATTGAGAAAGAGTTTTACATTGAATAGTCATGAGGATTTGAAGTTGAAGCCAGATGGAATCACGTGTGCAAGTTGAAGAAGGCCCTCTATGGCTTGAAGCAAGCTCCCAGAGCTTGGTATGGAAGAATAGATACTTTGTTGTTGAGAATGGGATTTACCAGGAGTAAAGCTGATCCTAACCTTTATCTCAAGGTTGTAAAAGATGAACTTGTCATCCTGTTATTATATGTGGTTGAATTATCCTTGACAGGAAATGAGAAACAGGTCATGGAAAGCAAGAAGAAACTGGCAGAAGAATTTGAGATGAAAGACCTTGGGTTAATGCATTATTTCCTAGGTCTGGAAGAATGGCAAAGTTTAGAAGAAATATTTCTCAACCAGAGAAAGTATGCGGTAGAGATATTGAAGAGATTCAATATGTTGGAATGCAAAGTCATGGCCACAGCCATGGAGTCCAACCTGAAGTTGTTAGCTGATGACTCATCAGAGTTAGTGGATATGACTCATTACAGACATATAATTGGGTCATTGATGTACTTAACAAATACCAGACTAGACATTTGTTTTGCTGTGAACACCTTAAGTCAATATCTTGTTCAACCAAGATGGGTTCACCTAGTAACTGCAAAACATGTGATGAGATATCTGAAAGGGACTATAGACTTTGGTTTATATTATGATGGTAGCCATGAGTATAGATTGTATGGATACATAGATGCAGATTGGGCTGGAAGTATCTCAGATAGGAAAAGCACATTAGGTAGATTCTTTTTTTCGGGGTCTGCTATGAGTTCATGGTTTAGTAGGAAACAGTCCAGTGTTTCTCGTAGCATGGCTGAAGTAGAATACATAGCAGATTGCTCTGCTAAGTTGTGAAGCCATATGTATTTGGAAGCTGATATCAGGTATCTTTGAACTGAATATGGATACTACATTGATTCTATGTGATAACGAGAGTTGTGATAATAGAGAACCCTGTGTTCCGTCATAACACATAGAAATCCGGTATTTCTACATTCAAGATAAAGATGCAGATGATGATGTTTTAGTATTTAGATACTGTAGATACAGATGATGGTGATTCAGTATTTCTATACTGAATATAGAGATGATGATGTTTCAATATTCCCATACTGAAGATATATATGATGATGATTTCAGTATTCCCATACCGAAGATATAAATGATGTTTCAATATTTACATACTGTAGATGCAGATGATGGTGACCTGATGATGCTTTCAGTACTCACATACTGGAGATACAGATGGTGATAGTTCAGTATTCACATACTGAAGATGTAGATGAAGATGGTTTAGATGATGATGCGCTGACAAAGCCTCTGTCTCGGGTAAAGTTCGAACACTTTCGAGAAAAGATTGGTGTGGTTCAGAAAGACCTTCCCCAAAAGGGGGAGTAGTGATGTTGCAGTGGGATTGTATCATCCCTGAGCACTTTCCCTAAAGTGATCCAGAGACCTCGGTCTTTGAGAATGAAGTGGGATTGTATCATCCCTGGGAACTTGCTCTAAAGTGATCTGGAGACCTCGGTCTTCGAGAATGAAGAGGGATTGTATCATCCCGGGACATATGTCGAGAAGTGATCCAATGACTTCGGTCATCAAGAATGTGGTAGGATTGTATCATCCTTGAACTTTGGTTCAGAATGGATCTAGTGAACTTCGGTCATCAAGAAGGTGGTAGGATTGTATCATCCTTGGAATTCGGTTCAGAATGGATTCGGTGAACTTCGGTCATCGAGAAGGTGGTAGGAGTGTATCATCCTTGGAATTCGGTTCAAAATGGATCCGGTGAACTTCAGTCATTGAGAAGGTGGTAGGATTGTATCATCCTTGGACTTCGGTTCAGAACGGATCCGGTGAACTTTGGTCATCGAGAAGGTGGCAAGATTGTATCATCCTTGAACTTCGGTTCAGAACGGATCCAGTGACTTTGGTACTCGAGAATGTGTGTTGATTTCATAATTCCTAGAGGAAGGATTGTCTGATTTCCACATCTGTGTTGATCTCGTAATTCCGAAAGGAAGGATCATTGAATTGATCCCGTAATTCCAATAGGAAGGATTAACTAAGTTCCACATCTATGTTGATCCCGTAATTCCGAAAGGAAGGATCATTAGTAACTCCGTAAAGACCTAAATCCCGTAATTCCGAAAGGAAGGATCATTTGAATTGATCCCATAATTCCAATAGGAAGGATTGTCGGAGTTCCATAGATGTGTTGATCCCGTAATTCCAATAGGAAGGATTGTCTGAGTTCCACAAATGTATTCCCGTAATTCTGAAAGGAAGGATCGTTAGTAACTCCGTAAAGACCTAAATCCCGTAATTCTGAAAGGAAGGATCATTGACTTGATCCCGTAATTCCAATAGGAAGGATTGTCTGAGTTCCACAGATGTGTTGATCCCATAATTCCGAAAGGAAGGATCGTTAGTAACTCCGTAAAGACCTAAATCCCGTAATTTCGACAGGAAGGATCATCTGAGTACCACAGACATGTTGATCCCGTAATTCCAAAAGGAAGGATCATGTTGATGTTTTGATGATGATGATGTTGATATTTTGATGATGATGATGTTTTTGATTGAAATATCAGAGTATGATGATGATGATGTTCCTGATCAAAAGATCAGAGTATGATGATGATGTTGTTGCTGATCGAGAGGTCAAAGTGCTGAAGATGATGTTGCTGATCGAAAGGACAAAGTGCTGAAGATGACACTAGTGGAAAATGACAGATTAGTGACCAAAAAATGACCAAAATCTGCATATCAATGACCACTTTTGGTTTGGCGATCGCTGGTGGGTAATTTACGGTCTTTTATTACGCGACCAAAATTGGTCATTTTTATTTTGGTCATTTATAGCTTGTTGGTTGGTCATTAATTTGGTCATTGATTTGGTCATGTATTTGAATCAATGACCAATTATATGACCATATTTATGACCAAATTAATGACCACATTTATTACCAATTATATGACCACATTTATGACCAAATTAATGACCACATGACAAGCTAGAATATGACCAAATTTGGTTGCGTAATAAAAGACCGTAAATTAGCCACCAAAAATGTTTTTTGGTCATTTTTTTTGTCATTTATATCTCATTTTTTGGTCACATATCTCTCAATTATTGGTCACTAATTTAGTCATTTTTAGTCGCTTTATGTGTGGTCATTATATTTTAGTAGTTTGAATGGTGTCCATTATTAATCAATATAAATTTTTAATATGATATTATGTTTAATTTAAAAAAAGAATCATACATTTATTCTCATCTAATATACTTGTGAATTATGCAATGTCACATTATAATTAATTATAACACTTGTAAATAATATCTATTACACATGTAAATCATACAATGTCACATTAATTAGTTAATAATTACAACATTGGTACATAACATAAAGTACAACCATATATATAAGTTTTAAACTACAAATTATATTATATGAGATGTCAAAAGTATTACAATAAATATGAGTTTTTTTCAAATACTCATATTAATTTCCATATAACTTTACAGGAAAATCATCACTTTTCAAAATATTACAATGGTTAAACCATCATACTTGCACTTGGCTGCAAAACCATACTTAGATCCCATGTCAACAGCTTCAAAACCATACTCAGCACTAAACCATACTTAGATCCCACGTCAACAGCTTCAAAACCACACTTAGTAGCTTGAAAGCCTTAACATCAGGTTCTTCTTACTGAATGACAAATCTTCAATAGCAGGCTCTTCATACTTAATGTCCCACTTATAAGTTAAGCTCACTCCTGCAAAATCCAATAAAAAAATATCACTTGTAAAGTAGAAAAACAATGAAGCAAATTATTTATCTTGTTCAACAGCTAACAACAATAACCAAGATCATGTGCAAAATAATAAAATCTAATCTAACAAATTCAATTTAAGAATTGGTTAAAATTAAACTTGAATGGATAAATCTACAAATATTTAGTACCTAAGAAAAGTAAAATTCAGCTCTAAACCAGGAAATGGATTTCAACAAGAAAGATAATCAACGAATCCACAAAACAATTATGCTCGACTGCACAGGTAGAAACCTGCATACATAGTGCAATCTGTGAAGGAGTTCACTCTTATATGTCATGTGGTTAGTGAATGACATGACAACTATGGAAACTAATGAATGATTTAGAACCCCATCAAACTATTGTGATGTTATACTCAACCACCAGTATAATCAAAACCCATCAAATAGCATCAACATTCCCAATTTCTTACATGCCTACCTTGTCCTTGTTTCAAACATATATTTGTATATAAACAAACGAAAATTATAAAAAGTTCTTTTTAACTTGTCAGCCTCAAAGTGTTCATGACATAGTTCAGGCATCAAGCCAACAACCATCATATTTTACCCTCTATATCTATATATAATCAAAAAAATTCATGAGTTTTTCTTTCTTGGACTCTAGACTTTGGAAAATTCACTTTATATTCACTCAAAAAATTTCATGAATTTTATCTATATATACATATATATTCTAGTGACATGCCATATCAACACAACGACATTCATACATAAACCACACCCATACAACCTAGCCACTTTGGAATAAAATCATATATACTAGTATATGCAAAAAAATACTTCTATGAATTATAATCACTAATATAAAAAGAACTACTGCTTGTTAATTTTTTTTCCATTTGAACTCATTTGGCATGTTGGACAGTCAGGTTTCCTAATAGTAAAATACTTCTAGGAATGTAATATCTGCATACCAGTGGTAAAATTGTTTGAAACAACCTCAATATCATTAGTCATGGCCTGTGCTTTTGATCTGATAAACTTTTCCTTCAAAATATGAACTTTTGATCTAATAAACTTTAGAATCACTTGTGCTCAACACATACACACAATCAATTTCTGCAAATAGATTAGTCCACAATCACCTGAGACTGGCACTAAAATCATACCAAATGCAAGCATGCTTCCTTGTGTCCATGTGAAATAGAGATCTGGCCAGATTTCTATAATACTGATTGGTCACCAGCCTCTGTAAAAATAGCACAAAAGAGATAAGAGTTGGTAGAATATTTTGAAATCTAGACATTCAGATAAATATAATGTTCAGTGTTATATAAGCCTGTTGTGTGGGAATGCACCCCATTTTTTGTAAGTAAAGCCCATAAGGTATCGACGCAAACAATGTAATAATTTATAAATAAAGTGCATGATCAATATTGTCAAGATCAAACAAACCATTAGATAGGGTCATTGATCAATCTATTGATATTGTCAATAACCTTAGGCTATGTAGAGACCTAGTCCCAAGATGAATAGGTTAGCTATTATCTCTATTACTAACTTATCCTATTAGATATACTAGTGTACTCTTATTCTCCCAAATATAACCAAGCTATGCCATTTCGACAGTGGGTTTTCCTCCTCCTACTCAGGTTTCCCATTTAAATCCAAGTGTGTTATAGTGTGTGTGTTGCTATTGTTTTCATTATTTCATTACTGTTATTTTGTTTGATGATAATATTATTGATCTGCTGCGATTGTTTATCATAATCATGGTTATATCGTTATTCTATTCGTAGAATTCATGATAAACGACACACTTAATTCTGAAACTATATTTACTGCTACTTTTTTGCAGGTTGAATCCTTTTGAAAACCATCAACATGATTTGGATACAAGTTTCTGTATGAAAACAGAATGTTGTATGCAGGTCCAGACCTCCGTGCATAACAACTACTTTCAATTTGATAAGGAGAAAACAAAATGTAAATGAACTTTACCTTTGGGAGGAACAATCACTATAGGGAAGCTGCTATGGTGAAAGTAGTACTCACTCACACTCCCTTGCAATACACTTCAAACCATAGAAGATGTCAGAAACAACAAAACATTTGAACCAAAAATAGCATACTCGCATTTCAGATATGCTCTAACTTTTAAACACAAATTTAAGCTTACAAGGAGATGCAGAGTATTCAAAATAAAAGGGTCTTACCTCTTGATTATCCCCAGTCCTCTTGTTCCCATTACAAGTGCAGCGGGATTGATTCTTACAGCTTCACGACAAAGTGCTTTACCTACGTCACCCTCCATAATCCTAGCTTCTGTTTTCACCTTTTCAGTGGAAAAATGACAACATAGCAGTCAAAACCAATGGACTAATATTCTCTAAGAAATACATTTACAAGGTTTCTTATTGGTATTACCATGGAAACTTCATATGCTTCTATTGCAAGCCTTTCCATTAGACCTTCTGTGGCATCAAACAACACCTCATCATTTGAATCTGTGCTTTGAAGCATATCACAATGAAATAGAACTCTTATCAGTATGAAATCATCTATGGTACAAAAGAAGGTAAGTTTAAATAGAAGCCAAATATATTTAATCAACTCCAAAAAAACTCTTGTAATGATTCAAAATGTGATATGGAACATGATCATCCAACACATAAATTGATCAGCACAAGCTATTCAGAAGTGAGTTACAACTTGCCCCAAAAGAAGGGAGGGTAGGGTGTTAAAGTATGAAAACAATATTATCAAAAAATCCATATAGACCAAGTGCAGCATCTAAAATTTGTGCATCCTTCTCTCTACAGAACTAGAGAGAATCATGACTTGAGTATACTAAACTACTATGATGTTAAGTCACAAAAATTTTCCTTGCTCAAATAAGACAGACATATTGCAGGTGGATAGATTGGACATAAAACCAATAAAGGTGTTATTATCAATAAGAAAGTAAATGCTATGGATTCTGGAAACTGTAAGTATACTTTTATATATGTAGAACCAAAAATTGGACAATTGAAGGGAGAAATCAATTCTTCATACTTCATTGCTACTTCTTGTACCATCCTCAATGGAGGCAGCTAGATCTCAGAGTCACTCAGACTACTCGTTTGTATAAGGTAAAATAATATTGTCTGCAAGATCAAGGTGAAGCACAAGTAGCAAGAGAATGGCATAAGCAAGAACGAGGGGAAGCACAAGTGCCTAGTATTTTTGGCATATCTGACTCATTCACACCATGTTACTATATTGCATTAACACACTGGCTTTCCTGGTCTTTATAGCTCAGCAACCCTGTTGGCACAAGCTCGACCAAACACTATAGTGTGTATGTTGCTATTGTTTTCATTATTTCATTACTGTTATTTTGTTTGATGATAATATTATTGATCTGCTACGATTGTTTATCATAATCATGGTTATATCATTATTCTATTTGTAGAATTCATGATAAATGACACACTTGGTTGTGAAACTATATTTATTGCTACTTTTTTGCAGGTTGAATCCTTTTGAAAACCAACAACATGATTTGGATACAAGTTTCTGTATGAAAACAGAATGTTGTATGCAGGTCCAGACCTCCATGCATAACAACTACTTTCAATTTGATAAGGAGAAAACAAAATGTAAATGAACTTTACCTTTGGGAGGAACAATCACTATAGGGAAGCTGCTATGGTGAAAGTAGTACTCACTCACACTCCCTTGCAATACACTTCAAACCATAGAAGATGTCAGAAACAACAAAACATTTGAACCAAAAATAGCATACTCGCATTTCAGATATGCTCTAACTTTTAAACAAAACTTTAAGCTTACAAGGAGATGCAGAGTATTCAAAATAAAAGGGTCTTACCTCTTGATTATCCCCAGTCCTCTTGTTCCCATTACAAGTGCAGCGGGATTAGTTCTTACAGTTTCATGACAAAGTGCTTTACCTACGTCACCCTCCATAATCCTAGCTTCTGTTTTCACCTTTTCAGTGGAAAAATGACAACATAGCAGTTAAAACCAATGGACTAACATTCTCTAAGAACTACATTTACAAGGTTTCTTATTGGAATTACCATGGAAACTTCATATGCTTCTATTGGAAGCCTTTCCATATGACTGTCATAGCATGTACTGCTGTTGGAAATTGCAGCTCTTCTTATGTTTCAATATGCATGCTATCTCCAATTTATTTACTTCAAGAGTGATGAAAAGGATTCCAAAGTTTTTGCACCAAGTATAAACACAATCCCAATGTCAGTATTGTAATTGCAAGGTAGTGATATGTAGTTCAGATTTGGTTTATGGGAAAGTTGCCAATACTAAACTTACACTTGTGAAATTATGCTGATAATAGAAGCAATAATTTAATCAATATGTATGCCAAGTATCACTGTGGGACAAAGATAATACCCAGGTATGCCAAATGCCAATGAAAATCAAAATAAAAATCTTCAACTTAAGAATGCAATTTTCAGTATGACAGTACGCAAGATAAATACGATGACAAGTGTTATTCAAGATGCCCAGTCAAAGGATAAATACATATGTCATGCTTATGGGAATAATTCCAACAAGTTGTAGAGATTAATAATACTGATCTTTACCATTAAATAAGCATCCAAAATAGATCAGATGGTAAAGCTTTATGATCTTCTTGTGTTTATGTTTTAGGTGTCCAATAGATGGCTGGCTGAGAAGACAATCACAATAAAGTAGGTGCCTTGTGGTAGGATGGAATTATGGGAAGACAAACTAGACAAATTTTAACCAACAGTGATCTTTGGGACTATATTAGGGCCTAGGGTGTGCAACGTTTGAGAGTTTATAAAGTTAGGTGTCAAAGGGATGTTGGTAGGTTGGTGTAAGGTCAAATGAGCTAAGGAAATATGGTGATGGTTGCCTCCTTTATGAATCTATAGTTAAGAGTTTATGGAGGGCTGAGAGGTATGAATATGGATGAATAAGGAGCCTAGAGCCCTTGCATTGAAGTTTTATGGACTTGGGATCATGGAGGAAAGCATCCAATCCAAAGTGAGTGTAACGTAGGCCGTTAAGTTCTATAGGCCAAATCAGTGATGCAAAAGGACTTGCGTTGAGAGATAAGTTGGCTAGGGTTGAAGGGGATGGTAGGTAGGCTAGTTTAGGATGATAGGGGTGTAACCTAGGGATTCCTAACTATTTTTTTACAATGTTTTTACGTGCCTTTGAAGTTTTGATCATTGTGGTAAAACAAAGCAACAAGTTCATCTTCAAAAGATAATGGTGTGTTCACTAGATCCTCCATTCTCTCATCAATGGGTGACTAGTACAGCTGGAAGGGTTTGTTTCACAGGGGTGGAATTTATCATTTTTCATTAAGAGAACAGGGCGGTAAACAAGCATTTATATAATCAACAAGTCTTAGAGGCCCAATCAGACCTTCAAAACACAACATTGCACTCATAGTGGGAGAGTCTATTAGATGCTAGAATTCTTCTACAGCCATTGGAAGTGTTTCTCTTTGGGAGTGGACTTTCTACTTCAACTAGTTTGCAGTATGAATCATACAATGATTCACCTAGTTTTAAATTTTAGCTAAAAAGAAAGTCCCTGGTTCAACATCTTCGCTCCAAAACAAATTTAGTGTTGGATGTTGCGATATTTTAGGTCTTTCCCACGTGGTATCCTCCAATGGAAAATCCTTCCACTGAATGAGGTATTCTAACAGTACCTTAGTCCTCAACTTATTTTCTATAGTTACCAAAAAATACCTTAGAATCAGAAGAATATGTCATTTATCATTTAGGGGAGGTAAAACATTGAATTTAAAAAAAAATTCCATACCACTTTTTTCAAGTATGAGACATGAATGGTTATGCACTCATGACCCTGATGGCAGCTCAAGTATATGCAACTTGTCCCACCCTTTATAGAAACTTATAAGGCACATGGTATTTAGGTCCAGGTTTCTCCACCCCTTTATCTTTGAGATACCTCTGCTTGTAAAGGTGTAGCCTCAAGAAAACGCAATCTCCCTCTTCAAATTCATACTCACTGTGGTGGTGGTCCTGCTGGGATTTTATACTATCATGGGATAGTCTGAGATTCTCCTTAACTTGCTAAAATATCTGTTGTCTTTTCTCCAATAAATCCTCAATAGCTATCATTTAATTTAAAGAATATTGACATAAAGATAATGGAAAGAAGAAAGTAGAGGCACCGCATGTACCTATAAAGGTCACTAATATAGAAGTGGTTGTGCAGAAATAGCAGGAGACCCTGAAACTTATCTGATTGTATAAGGATGGGGATCTTCTTCCAGCTAGAGGGATCACCAGTTCCCATGTGCCACCCCACAATACAACCAATTGCAGAGGTAAGAATTCGTACTAAATATTGCAAGCACAAAAGAGGAGGATCCTTGGGATTTGTTCAAAGATGATCATATATCCGAACTAGGATTGGAACCTGAAGAAGGCAATAATTACAATCTTGTGACTGGGTTGGTTTTTCTATGAGTCTTCTAGGGATTTGTTTTCAACATTTAGAAAAAAGACAAATCGATATCATCAACCTCAACCTCTCCTAGACTTGAAAAAAATACTAAAAGTAAGTAAGCAATTATATCACATTCAAACTGACCCGCACTTATAGAATAAGCTTTTTCATCTGATGATTCCAAATTCAGATATAAATTCTTCAAAAGATGGATAACAACTTTTTGCAAAACCTTTTCAAGATAATTTTTCAGACAGTGATTTTGAATAATTTTACAATTGGGAGGTGCTGGCTTGAGCCACTAATACCAGCAACAGTGGAAGTCTGTAAAGTTCAACATATGTAGAAAGTCAACAAATTGCAGAAGTAGCAGCATTATTCAGCTTTGAAAAAATAAAAAATCATAGATAAACATAATCATGCTTACAAACATGTGAAATTCAGATCATATTTACAAACACTCCTAAGAGAGAACACTCCTCACTACTGAGTCCTAAGAGAAACCCCAATATTATGCTACAGATGCACACACACTGGAGTTAGGCTTTCCATGGGTTGAAGGTGATCTACAGTGTTCACTTGTATCTATTTTTGAGGCCATTGCTAACAAGATAGAATTTAAATTCTAAATATCATTGTCATTTACAAGTTAAGGAAAAGGAAATTGGGTTAGTAGTTAACAAGGATTTTGAATGTGAAAGAGACGAAACGGAAGTACACAAATCAAATGGCAAAGGTAGAAAAATGAAAGAATAAATACTCAGAAAGAATTCATACCTGGTGGAAGATAAATGTCAAATACAAATACTCCATTTTGGTATGGAGTTCCTTTGGGACCCACAATTAAATATTTCAACAAATCCATTCTACTGGAATCTACTCGCACATGTATGCTGGAATCCCACTCTAGAGGAAGACTTGTCGACAAGGAAGCTATTTCTTTTGTCTTGATACCTAGGTGCGTAGGGTATCTCTGATATTCTCTGCTTGTTCTGTTTTTGTTTATGAAGTATTTGTATGCTTTGTACTGAGATTGTCACTTGTTTCTTGTTGACCCTTGGAGTATTACAGTGCTGACTGAAGATGTAAAAGGTTCTTTTTGATATATCATCCTTTTTTTATTGTGCTCACCTATATTATCAATGCTCTGACGATTTGCTCCTGACCCAGTGAAGTTGTTACTATAAGTGTGACGTGGAAAACCCGTCGCAATCAAGGAATAGTCCAAGAATTGGAGTGGATTCAAATTGTTTTTATACATCAAAGCCTTCTTATGTTGATTTGAACAAGTTTCATCATTGGGGATTTCCTCCACTGAAACAGATGTTGACTGATCTGAATTAGCTTCACTGCACTCTATCATTTCAGTATCTTCTCCATCTGAAACAGATATTATCCGTGGTATGGTAGATGTTTGGTTTTGAGTTGCTTCTGCCAATCCATCGTAGCATTCCAAGAGACATTTTGCAATGCCAACATCAGCTTCTACATTTTTGTCATCAATTCCTCCTGGGAATTTTCTCATGATAATTTTGGATTGATCATATATGTTCTTCATTTTACCAATTAAAGAACCATCACTTCCAATGTTATGATTGGAACTATCACTTCTGTCACTTTCCAGGCAGGATCCCATCAATATTGAAAGGAGATCCGGATACTGTTTCATAGCTGTCAACAGGGATACCAGCTGATGATAGAGCGTGTTCCTTGCACATATGTCTAACATGGAATCATTGATCATAAAGTATTCTAAAAATCGGTTAAGAATATTTTCCTGACTCAGAAGAACATAGGCTGATAAACCTAAGAAAGGATGAGAGCAATGAGACTGTTCAAATCCAGTACCAGCACTCCAGACAGTTTTCTTCCCATGATTTGTTCTATCAAAAGGGGACCAATAGCCACCCATTGATACTGTAGTTGTCCAGTCATGATCAAAATCATGAGGTGCAATGCTAAGGTTGCTGTTTGAGTTAACAGTTACTGGGGTATACTCAATAGAGCTAACAGCTATTGTGGTGTAGCCAGAGTTAACAATTTATGTGGGATAGTCATCAGAGTTACCAGTTTCTGTAGCATACTCATGAAAGTTGACATTTCCAATTGTGTACTCATTAGAGTTGGCATTTACTGTTGTATACTCATTAGAGTCGACATTTACTGTTGCATACTCTTTAGAGTCGACATTTCCTGCTGCATACTCGTTAGAGTTCACATTTACTATTGCATACTCGTTAGAGTTAATAGTTCCTTTGGTGTACTCAGTATGAATTGATTCAAGATCTGCCATTATCCCATAGATTCTGTAGTTTTCTACTTCCCTGCGAACATGACTACCTCTCCTTCCTTTTCTTTCAGATTGGGAATTGGACAACCCACATGCAGCACACCAAGAAAAGTCACATTCTGTACATACGCAAAAGACTGGAGAATGCACATTTCCATCCCTTAGTAGACTCTCCAATTGATTTATAACATCATCAGTCTTTTCCTTCCCTGTAAAACCTCTATTCAGTACGGAAACTGATGAAAGAAAAGAAAATAGAGGACAAGAATTCAATTATCTATGTACATCTGTGGTAGTTCTAGATGAAGAGGACCATAAAATAACAACTGATTCGTATTCCCATGCTATCTATATTCATCAAAAAGGAGATAATCCTCTAGATTTAAATTTCCAGTTTGCAAGCTTGAAATCATGATTTATTTCCCCACTCTGTTAAAACATAAAAGCAGCATACCTTTTCCTTTGCTGGAAGACATCCTCATATATAATATTGCCTTCTTTTGCTGACACCTGATACAATTGATCATATCCGACCTCACCATTGAACCGTAAATATTTTTGTAAGCAATCCACAGTGAATTCTCATAGTTTTGCATAGTATCAACATCAAGCAGCTCAACTAAATTTGTTTTACTGAGATCCAATCCACACCTACCACATAGTAAGAAATATAAATATATTTTCTCAATTATAAAAGTTAAGAAAGTTTCTCCCTTTTCCTGAGAAAAAACAGAGTTAACAAGTACAAAATATATGGGGAATACAAGAGCTTAACATATCCAAGAAAATCACTGTCATATCAAAGAAATACAGGAGAGAATAATTAACTGGTAAGAAAAGAGAAGATGCTTAAGATTTGTTGAAGAGGACAACCAAGCACTTTTCAGTAGCATTTGTCATGTTAATGGTAGTTGAATTGTGTTAAAGCTCTCTACCTTGTTCCCGAAGAACATTCCTTAGCTTGGACATTTTCATTTGCAAATGGAGGTATGGCAGCTTTGTCACCCTTGTTTGCAATTTTATAGGTACCATTCTCCCTTGCATTTGAGCCCTTACCACCACCAATATTTGAATAAAAGAAGTCCACAAACTTATTAAAATATGTTTTTAAACAATATACAGTATTTGCATCGATGCCTTGTTCTTTCCCACTTGTTTTGCTAGTCACACTCTCTACCTTGTATATATATTACATATGTCATTTCTAGTTAAGCATTTTCTGTGATATACATGTAGTCTTTGCAATAAAAAGCATTATTTCATGTCATTGCCCTAGAACCTTGGGCAAGAAGAAAATAGATAACATGTTTTAAAGTACTGCATTTTAAATAAATAACATGGGAACACAATAAGATAGCATGTTTTAAAGTAATGCATTTTAAATAAATCAAAGTCCCGTGTATTGGTTTATTATAACAGCCATGATTTTATTCAATGGTACTTTCACTATAAAAGAGATGTCTGTGGAAAAATCATACCTTGTAAAATAGGACGATAGCTTGCTCTAACAGATCCACGACCCATTAAAGATCCCCCCCTTCCACCTCGACCTTGAATTCCAGATCTGGGTCTGAATTCCATAGAGTTTTGAATTCTCGTGTTCTGTACAAATAGAATGCATTATGAAGCATCAGATCTTTGAATGTAAAAGTGCATTAACCAAAATCATCACAAGCAAAACTATGATGAGACTTCCCTCTTAATATTAATGCAAATACAGCATAGCAAATCTATCCAACATACTAGACCAGAAAAGAGCAACAATAGAATTCCTAACCCTATAAAGACATTTGCATTTATTAAATTACCACAATAATTACCCCCAAATAAATGATAACGGCTTCAAAATATGCTATTTCATATAACAAACAAACAAAGGCATAGGAATTTTGTTGGGCTCTTAATGGTAAGTTACAAGAACAACACATGCCATGAAACCAACCTAAATTCTATCACCGACAGGTTGGCTCCATATACAAGTGGGAGTGGACAGAAACAAGCACTACATAGTTTTTGACACAATAGGAAGCCCCTTGTTTGTGAATTTTTTGCAGAAGGTATCCAACTTTCCAGTCTTCCAGAAAATGAAAGTGAAGGGATGGGATAAAAGTGTTGCCACAAAATGAAAATGAAGGGAAGGCATAAAAGTGTAGCCATGGGTATAGATATAGTCCTAATATTTCATGTCAAGGGATGTTTGAGGGAGACAGAAAAGGAATACAAATGAACCACAACTTATTATGATTTACCCCCAACAATGTGGTATAAAACAAATGTCATCACTTAGTGTAGCTACTGAAGAATTGATAAGTGCCAGATGAAAACCATGCAGCGTAGTATCAAACATGACACATGGTTAAATCAGAAATTGAGTACTTAATTCAAGGGACCAAGGACTTTCAATTTCAAATGAAAGCCGCAACCTATTCCACAGTAAATGCACCATCTTGTGTCTACTATTTCATCTGTTATAAAAAATGCCAGCATTATCTTGTAACACTTCTTCGAAAATCCATATATTGTATCTAGGTTATGTTGTATAAAATTCATGTAATGGTCACTCTACAATCCTGTGCTGTATATCACAGGAAGCATCACATATCTGTTGGCATCATCCAAGTTCTCTTTGCCCAACAGTAAAAGGTTTTCTCTTGAGAATCAGTATTGCAAGAGGAGGTACAGAATGGCTGGTTGAGAAAATGATGCATGTAAGAAACAGGCTAATGAGATAAGAGACAAAGGTCACAAAATAATGTGATGACAAACAATGAAGTTTTAACAACACAAAAAGGATGACAGAACACATACCAGATATTGTATTTCAATATAAGAAAGAGTCGAATAAAATAAAACTGTCAAATTACTAAAGCAAGCAATCCTTTCAAAGAATTTAAACCCAACAATTATATTGCACCAATGCTTACCTCTTTTTTCTTGTCCTGTTTCCTCTTAACCTCGTGAAAAGGACCTGCAATATCCATGGGACATTACTAGGGATCTCAAGTAAGTCCAAAAGAAAAAGAAAAAATAAGTGATGCAGGAAAAGCACATTTGCAAACAACCCAAATGATATGCTCAACACACACACGCTAGATGCTTGAGGGTAACAACGAAACTAAAATTATTAGTAGTGTAACAAGTGTATTAGCCCTAGAAAATTATTAGTAGCGTAACAAGTGTATTAGCCCTAGAAAATTATGGCAATCATTCATAATCGAACTTGGAAAGATCAAACAACGAAGCGAGAGATTTAGGTGCACTTAAAAGTTGTATGATATAGTTTTGCCACAATTTCAGAGCATGGCCTAAATACGTTTCTAAACCCATTGTCATAGTAACATGGTTATGTAAAATAGATCTTTGCCGCTACCAATATAATCAAGCTGTTAAAAAACGTTTCCCTGTAAATAGCATTCTACTGAAAGTTTAGTTGCAATGTGCGTTCAAATTGTAAAAGGCAAATCGACACCAAAACTCTGCTTGCTATTGTTAAGTCACTGGCTGTCGTGTTTTCATTTTGATATAGTTAAGAAGATTTGATAACGATAAAGTAAAAAAGGTAGAGCACTCATTTTTTAAATAAAAGATAAGATTGTAAAATTCAAGCACATGTATCAATTTTATACAGTGTTGTTTTGGCATAAGAAACATTTAGGGAGTCAATTGGGTGCAGCTCAAGTGGTTGTGCAGAAAAGTTGTTACCCTCCCCACCGGAGTTCAAATCCCATATTAGTGTCAACTATATCCAGATAGGTTTTGGATCATATTCTACGTGGATATGTATTTGAACATAAAGGACACTTTATCTTAGAACAAGCATACCAGGGAGATGTGGAAATTGAGCTAAAATTTCAAGAGATGCAACAAAGAATCCTAACCTGTGAATGTGTAAGTCCACACAAGCCTGCTTTGGAAGCACTATAGGCTGCAGTGTCAGTAAATAATGGCATTGTTACTTTTTCAAGGAGAAACAGTAACACTCAACGGATGGGATTTAATGCTCTGTCCTGTGAATAATATGCAGTCAAAATTTTAGTGAACAAACTAGCTGAAACTAGTGTTTCTTCCTGTGTTTCGAAGCTGTGAAGATAGGTGAGCAGCGCTGAGGAATTTGTTGTCAAAATTGTGAGAGAGAAGGAATGTTGCATTAAGTTAATTTCTGTGAATATATTCCTTTCCTGGGCCTGAGTCACAGCAGCAAAGGTGCACAGGGTTTCAAGGTCGATGTACATGCAAAGGATAGAAGCACTTGTTATGGTGTTCATAAACAACATGTGCAGAACACTTCTTATATATGGATAGACTCTAGAGTATATTGCAAAAGAAGGGGGAACATTGGCTAGTGTAGCATGCAAAAGGAGCGCAGTCAAAACATAAACCTTGTCTTTTACCCATCTTTAAACAAACCATGCAGAAGTTGAGTTTAAGTTCTAGTTTTAGGTTCTGAGCACTTAAAATTTCAGTTAGTGTTGAGTTAGCAGCCAATTTCAGTGGGCATTTAACACTTTCAATTAGCAGCCACTAGATCTATAATGATACTGAGAATTTAGTTTTTTTGTGGGGAAGCAAGTTTACTTATTTCTGTTGACAGCAGCAGTGTTCAATACCGACCTATCCAAAATAGGAAAATCATGCATAAAGGTCTTCAATAGTACCTATGTGGACAACACACAATTAAATTGGCAAATGACCTATGCGCAATCAAAGACCAATAAATGAAAGGAACGTGATAAAATGAAGCATTTGCCAAGATTCAAAATAACTAGTACTAGCACACAATCGGTCTAAATCAGGGCACTATAGTGGGAGATAGCATACCCACTTTATAGTTGCAAGATAGGATGAGAATTCAACACCAAGATATCCAAAACAAAACAAAAAAATAGGCATTTATAAATAACTTTCTCTATTCACATAGAAGTTTATGGTGGTGATAGTAGACAAGATATAATGATCCTTGTATCTGAAGATCCATTTATTTCTTGAAACATAGCTTGCACTGTTTCTGCAATGTTAATTTCAATCATAAAAGACGATTTGAAATCCATGGATTTTTATTTAAATTTAATATTTAGATATCCACTGACAGAAAATGGCCAATGGGACTGGAAAAAAGTACATGAATCCAATTTTACAGGAGAAAAGTACAGGCCTTCCTGCGATAACATACTGAATCACATTAAAAATAAAAACTAGGAAAAATGACTCTGGAACCAACTTTTTAGCAAGATCAACAATGATAATTAAACAAAATAGTGACTCAATATGCCACAATGAATAAATTGCCTTTTCTTCTAGTAGGAAACTTACAAGGATGCATTTTCCAACTGTTTTGGTGGAAAATATTTGAAAAGCATGGCAACTGCAACAAGATATCTGCTGCTAGTCCTTGTCATGCTTTCTTCTGGGAATGAAAGAATGATAGGCTATAGCCAAATAGACAATAGGACACAAAGAAATGTGAATTTACTTACTATGCTCTATTACAATTAACCTCCAATTCATGATCTGTTCATGTTGGAACCAGTTATTAACTGCCTTCCATAAACCATCAGTGGAGTCCTGTACAATGGCCAATAAAAAGTAACACAGTGTCACCACATCATGTTTGTGCTGCTGGCTTCTTTGGTTGTGGAAACAACAGCTGAGCAAAGAGAAGTTCATTCCATGTATCAGGCACTCTTGGAAGACACCAATGCAGACAATCCTGAGAACCACCTTTTGATCTGAGAATGTATTTGGATATATGTGACTCGTCCCTCAACTCTGAAACCCCAGTGATATCTAAACATTCAACCCTTGTGCCCCGCACAACACTCTCAACAGCTAGATCTCTAATATAGTGTTCAATATAAGCAAAGTCTAATATAAGCAGTACATAATCATGTTAAGCCCCTTCTCTTTTACACATTTGGATTTAATTTATTTGTCCCTGCTCTTTTACATATTGTCCTCCTTTTGCATATATTTTGTGTAATATAAGCAGTGTTCTTTCCAAAAAAATCTTATCAAATATACTTTAATCTTATGTTTTGTCTTATTTAGAGAATGTGCCCTTACCCAGCTTGCATGTATGGATCTTATTATGCCTAATAATTATAGTTCCTGCAAAATGTGTGCATGTCTTTTATCAAGATTTCAACATTGCATGCACCATGTCTTCTCAAATAATTTCCTAAGTTATATCTTGACTGCAAAGATGCTCAAATAATTTGCAAGATACTTGTAATAGCTCTACTTTTGGGCTTTTCAAGCAATTAGACAAATGCAGGGCTCAAGTACTCCATGGAGTTTCTTTCAAAATAGGATGCAAACAAAAACTTTCTCATGATACAATGTGATACCTAAAGTGAAAGGCAAGCCTAGAAAGAGAATAATCTTGTAGATATGATGGCATATGTGTTGTAAACTTGAAATTAGTTAGCATTTCAGCTTTTCTTCAGCATCCCTACTGCTTGTGTTCTTCATTTTCTTTTCATTGCCAGATTCTTAGGAGCTGGATTCAAAACAAATGCAATTCGCATTCACACAATATTTGGATCTTTCGCGTTACAAGATTAAAATGCACATAGATGAAGGTTACAAATGGAGATGTAATGGACAGTCGGTAAATATCAAATGCATAACAGTTTTTGAACTCTTCTCAAATTGGGTCCACTATATTTTGGTTGATGCACAACAAATTAGCTCCATGTGTGCTTCTCTATCTCTAGGACTGTGGGAATAATATCTGTCACATGATCTAAATTGCACGACATAGCATTTTATAGATTTAGGGCCAGCATGGCTTCAGTGAGATCAAACTTCCTCCGGGGTCCTTTGATTGCTCATTCAGGATGATAAGCAAGTCATTACAATCTATTACTTTGCTGGAGGGTATTTATCTGTTTAAAAACTGGCACTTTTAACTCTATTTTGTCCTTTGAAATGACAAGATTATAGAAGGCATTGATTGAATGCAGAGATGGCTTCCAGCAAGAGAGAAATTTCAAAGAGAACATAAACATGGATTTACTCTGAATTTTTTGGGTGAATGAAAAAATGACTAGTACAGAAGGAAAAGCAAAGAGGCCCATCAGATTCATCAACAGTATTCTTGTTGGTCACAGTTGTGTTTTATAAACAATAGCTCCAAGTCACTTATAATCATTTACATTTTGGATATGGGATACTCTGTCCATCATCATGTGTTATAGGTTAAATCATTTACATTTCGGATACTCTGTCCATCATCATAATCAGAGTGAATTCAGAGATGCAGAAAATTTTTGTCAAGAAGAAGAGTGATGGATGGCTCTCTCTTCTTGGCAAAAGTTTCTGCATATCTAGATTCATTATGATCTTGATGATGAACCACCTATGGCAGGTCCAAAGGTCGATGATTTAACCTGCAACACAATGAATGAATCCAGAAATGATTAGCAAACCAACACAATGTAGAAGCCTCAGCCTAACAATGAATGAATCCAGAAATGAGTAGCAAACCAACACACTGTGGAAGCCTTAGCATAAAAGAATAGGAAGAAGTTTCCACAAAATCATTCACCTATCAAAAATCTCATCTACCATTTTGAATAACAAGTTGTGCAAATTGGAATCATGTAAGTTATATGGTATTACGAATTAATAAACCTCCAACCTATTACTTCAAAGTTTGAACATGTTTTAAACTTTGGATGGCAAGTTGAAACCATTACTACAAAGTTCCAACCATGTTTTGAACTGTGAATGCGGGTTGGAACTGTGTTTGATATTTTAATTTGATACACTAGGAACCAACCGTCACATGTAGGTATCAAATCTGTGGAATGTATACATAAGAAATTGTACATTGCAAATTCAGATTTGATGGGATGGCCAGAATGAGTTTCCATATCTCCACTTTTACAAAAATCAGTGAAATGTGAATGTGTGGGGAACACTAGGCCATTCATTCCGCCAATGCCCTGAAATCAGAGACACCTGGGTGTTCCCCCAAAATTCAACTTTTGGAATTTATAAATGTATTTAAAAAAAAACTAAAATGCATTTCTAAGTTGTCTTACCTAATAAACCTCCCTCAAGTGATTTTTCATTTGCATGTGAGCATTAGAGTGATTTTTCCATTTAGCGATCCTGTATCACTGATTAGTATCCCTTGAATATTATAGATTCAACAAGAAATACAATGGTGATGGATAATTCATGTTCGCTACAACTTGTCTGCTAATGCAAATATTTATTAACTTATTCCACGTTTCCATGACATCATTCATGTTTATGAATCTGATTCAAATCATAAATCATGTGTCATGCTTTTCATATCATATTTAAATATGTTCATCGTTAAGTTGTAACACTTAGCCCACAGGAGACTGGTCGAGCAGCAAGCAGCAAGGTGATCAGGCTTATATTAACATAGAGACCCAGGTTTAAATTTTTAAAACCCTCAGAGTGGGTGCAGATGAGGCCAGGTTCAAGTCTTGGGTGATTTTGATGGCATAGATGCACCCCCCATAGTGCAACATCTTAGCCAAAGACACTCTATAAGACATATTTCTCAAACCTAAAAAATAGGTTTTAACCGAAAAAAATTAGATATATTATTTATGATTTCATATCTTTATATCTTTATGTTTATACTTTTTAGGATTTCAGAGACAGGGTCCCCTGTGATAAGGATCAACATCCCCTATTTGGGGTGTGTCGCCTCACATCCCTTGGATGCACTTCCCTGCTCTCACATCCCCACCGTCTCCTTAACTTGGTGGAACAATGTAAATGTGCATCCTTTGTATTACCGACAACCCCACATACATATTTGAGCCCCATGCTTACACACAATCCATAAAACTGTGTTGAGCTCCACCAACTACTGAAATCTTAACATTTTAAATGAGTCTTGCATTAAACCTACCAATATCTCACCATGTAAGTATGTGTATGTCATTTGTTGATGCAACATTTCAGCCTAAGCAATTCTGTAATTGATCTTGGCACTTCTAGAAGCTGACATGTTAACCAGTTTCTTATATGGACCAGTTAACTGTGGCATATAAGCAAATTATTTATATGACTATTAATGGTTAGTTATGTACTAAGACCAGTTCAACCATGCCTTAATGTCAGATAAGCTCAAGGATTTAGCTACGTTGACCCTTAAATCTGTGACTATGGTAAGTGTTTGACCTTTGGCTGATTTGCATTAATTCCAAGAGCTTACAGTCAGAATGTCAGGCAAAACAAACAAGGATCTAATATGCAATTTAACACTAAGCTGCCACCGCGACATCAAACCAAGATTATTATCCTTCATAAACTCTAAGAAAAGCAGAGAAAACTTTATTAATTAGACAAGCCTGTAAAACAATTTTATACTATTGCATCTCAGCCTACCAATGAAAATGTACAAAATGCTTACTTAAAAAGGAATTTCAGCTTCTCTGTCATGCGACAGCCAAAGCGCTCTGCAACTTCTCTAGAGAGAGTGATTGGCATCCCACTGCCACTTACAAAGTCTGCAAAGCATTCAAACCTTTCACTTTTAAAAAGTAGGTGACATAGTAAAGAACAAGCAAACAATACCTTATATTACCTGCCAAACAATTATGTTTTATGTTCAAAGAAGAAAAAAATCCTGAATTATTAATGCTGATAGTTGTAATTTGTTTAATAAAAAGTTTGAAATAGATGAATTGGCTGTATTCATAATCATTAGCGAGCTTTTCTATCCACAGATTGCTATAATAGTAACCAATCTCAAGCACAATTCTTGAAATGAAACATGCAATGTGCTGGCAATGTGGCAGACAGCTTGCAACCTAAGCATTCAACTATACTAACACCTTCAAGCCAAATGTTATCACAAAAGGAATAAAACATGAATTTTGTATGGCAATTTATGTGCGCTGGACCTTTGCGTAGGAAAATATTCAAGAAATGACTCAATCCTTGCAAGCAAAATTAGGCATCAAAGGCATTTTTTTTGTAATTGAAGAACTGTTTAAGCAGCATGTGTTCAATTAAAAACATTTTCCTCTGACCAACAATAGGGCTTTTTGTTTCATTGGTAAGGTTGAAAAAATTTAAGCCATCCACCAGGGTTCTGTCCTAACTGTGGTCTGAGCCATGGTCATGGAAATTCAAAAAGGTACGAGGTGCAAATCCCAAGTAGTACTTGGAGCATGCTTCTCCTAGCAAATTCAAACAAGAAAATAAACATTTTCCTATGCCTGGTAAATGTAATAAATGCCTACTACATCATAACAATCTTAATTTTGTGTTAACTTATCAACAGACTTTCAATGGGAAAAATGGCAAACCCTGCTCATTTTTTAAATACTTTGTAAGAAATAAATGAAACACAAAACACATTGGACAAGGGAATAAAGGTGACATTACCTTGTACAGACTTCAGCTTTTCACAGATATTGTTGCCATCATCCTGCCTCAAAGGTTTCATGCAATTTGTATTCTCCTGCATTGAGTCAACAACCTTACAGGCGGTGAGAGTAATTGATTTCACTTCCCCTTGCAATTTGTTGCCAGGGCTGTCTAATTTTAACCGACAACTAGGAGACTTGCCATCAGTTTTCTTCCTAAACCTTTTTCTGCGAGAATCTCCCTTCTGGGTAGTTACGGGTTTTCTCTTGCGTTTTCATTCCATCGATTCTTCTTCTTTGAAACTCTCATTTTCTTCACCCTCATTGTCATCGACACCAACCACATTCTTCACATTTTTACCCCAATATTCATCAGAGTCGTCCTCCCATTCGTAACGCCATTGAAGCAGAATTTTGAGGGAGATCCCGGCGAGGGTTGTCAAGATTGTGACTAGAGGCATAGAAACCTGATGACAAAACCCTGATATTACTGGGGCTAACTTCTTGTGGATGAATTTTGGCGGGAAGCACTATTGGTCGATAAAAGATTAATTTTCTTATTT
>LPNX010819038.1:1409-21420 GCA_001517045.1 Pseudotsuga menziesii
TTAGAAAGTTTCAGGCCGAACGAACCTCTCCTCCTACAAAAACGTCACCTTCAGTTTGGAGGTTTTTTACGGTGCTGTGGGACGGTGACACGAGAGGAAAAGAGCATTATTAGACCACCCATTCGGATCCTTATGCATGCAGCTATCTCTGGAGTCATTATCAGCCAGAATATTAGTGGTAAGTGTTAATTTCTCTCTGCAAACCTCTAACCCTAATTCAGCTATATTTTAGGGCATTTTTGCATGGCGAGTTTGCATGCACAGTTATTTTGCAAATTTGTATGAGATTGAGTGTGCAAGTCAGCGCTATCATAGAACATTAGAGAATATCAGTATTTGGGATATTTCACAAGGCTTGGCCTAGTCAAACTACATTGGGTCAAACACCCAAATGAATAAGAAATGCATATTTTAAAAGGATTTCATGAAATAGAAAGATAACAAGTGGCAAGTGGCAACATTTTATTCACAAAAAAGGAAAACTCCAAGGAGGATTCTAGGGCCTGAAAGGAAATATTATTTTATGAATTAAGGTTTGATTTTAAGGATATAAATAGAGGAGAGTTCATTTGTTGAAAGCATGGATGGAGTTATGGGACTTCCCCTCCAAACTTAGTTGATGATGTTTTGAGAGGACAAAGTTGAGGGACAGGTTTAGTGTGAGGTTTTCCATCTCTCTTTTTCTCTTTCATGGATTACTAGGTTTTTTTTTTGCAAGTATTACTATTGTTTTTGCTGCTGAATGAGTTTTCTGTTTTTTTTTGGCCAGAGTTGTTCTTTCTATCTTTGACGGCTATTTTAGCTAAGGAAAAAGTTTAAGTGTGGCATGTTATGCTCTCTTAATCTTGTGAAGAAATTATATTGAAGAACTAATGTATTGTTGGGTTTTCGTTCTATAAGAAGGATGCCCTACTTTGTCTACTTATCTATGGTTTCTTTTGTGGCTGCCCTTTAATTGTTCATTATTGAATGTTATTGCTTGGCTATAATTTCATGGTGGTGGCGGTGCATTTTGTATAAGGGCTCACTTATTCTTGCATAATCCGAAATTTGTTTTGGACTAACTAGGGAAGATTAGTTGTAATGTCCCTAAAAGTGACATGCATGCAAACCCTACAAGTTACATGCATCCAAACCGTAAAAATAACATGATGCAAACCCTAAAAGTGACATGCATGCAAACCCTCAAGTGACATGCAAACCCTAAAAGCTATATGAGAAGGTTAGTTGAACCAAAAGGGTATGATTGTTATTATTCATCTTTTTGGAGACAGGTTTGGAGAGCTCTGAGAGCTATTTAGGGTTGAGGGTGAGTTCGTTAGCCAACAATTGGGTTCGATGGCGAAATCTATCCACCCTAGTCAATTCAAGAGGATAGATCATTCTGGTCTATAACCGTGCTTCATGATTGTCAAAGTTTGTTAAGTTTTGTATTAGAGTTTGAGTTATTTAGGGCAGCTGGGCGAATTCTCCCTTGGAAGTCTGAGTACAAGGGTGTATCAAGTAGAGGCATCATTGTTGTGGAGCATGGGCATCATTGGTCTGAGGCAACGATCCTTCATACTGTATGTGCACGGATCTTGTTACTCATGGTTGCATTCCTGAGGGTTTCGTTAGGGCTGAGCAGAGACGTGTTAAGTACTTATTGGACAGGTGCCTTTTTACTAAACAAGGCGTGTTCTTTATCCTTTCTACTCCTGTGTATTCATTGTGACGGGCGTGTTTATTGTGGTTGCAATTGGAGGACTTTACTACCTTGAGAAAACTGTATTGAAGATTATAGAGAATGCATGAGTTGAGAAAGGCTGCTACAACACTACATTTGAATTGCCAAACTTCTAGCTGCTACAACAGATTTACAGTCTATATCGTAGACATTTCAAGGAGTGGTTGTTGGCTACATATTCAAGGGGGCGTGATCTTTATTCAATCATACTGCTGATTAGAATATTTATGTATATTGGTTTTGAATGCACTGTTGAGCGTGATTACTGAGTGTTGGGTTGATTTGGAAAGAGTTTCTCATTGCACAAGGGTCAAAGAAAAGACGCTATCATCCTCCAATAGACTGTCATCTACAGGACTATGTCAACCAACATATTCTTCATCATTTTTAGACTTCAAAAGCCATCACCAACCACTGACATTCCTGGTAGAGATCCCATTCTCAACTGCGGCATATAACATTGCATGACTGATATTTAAATGAGAAACAAAGTTCATGGTATTAAATATTGACTAAGCAGCAGTCTTAAAGCTTGAACTATTAAGCACCTTCTATAGTACACCTTCAACATTGTTCAAAGGTCAGAGTTATTCCACTTATTATATATGGTTACGCAGGACTGATTTGAAGCGTTTCTTATTTCCAGACTTGCATGAACAATCCTATGTATTTCATTAACATTCTTAAGTTGAATATCATGGGTTTTGTGATGTTTATTTATTCTACTATGGCATGCAATTAATCTTTGGATAAATACATATTTACACCAACCAAGCAAACCAACAATCAACCAATAAAATGGTAGCTCTATGAACAAATTCATGCACAAAAAGGCAAACCTCTAGTTTGGGATATTATAGTGGTATGAGAGCATGTTCTTGGCCAGCTGTGGGGAAAATGGCAAGAACTATCCACCTTCCTTGCTGCCTCGCCAACAGAGGAAAAGAAGCCTACTTGGGAGGAGTTAATGAGGAACCTTGCTAAGACACAATAGAGCTTAGAGCATAATTTGCAACGGTTTGAAGATTCATTCCTACGAAGCAAGAAGGGACGACTTGGTATGTTTACCAAAAAGGCATCCAAAAGTCTCTATGCTGATTGTGGTTTAGAGTGTAATAAATCAACAATCATGAATCAACCTACAATTGATCATGAAGAAAGCAAAGATCAATTATCAGGTAGGAGTCCTAAAGAAGATGAGATCATGTTCACACACTCTCTCTTGTCATATGACAGTTTGGACCATGAGGAATCAGAGATTGCACCCTTGAGTCTTTTGGATGAGCACAAGGTAGAAGAGAAGGAAGAAGAGGAACCTCAATTAGATTCACAGGAACGAGTGGAGAGGCATGACACAGAGAGGATTGATTCTATACATGCTGAGTAGTATGGAGGTTATGAGTCACATCTTGTGGAGGGGCCATTAATTGTTTAGGTTGTAGATGCAAATGCGTTGATGGGAGACATATTCCAGGGACAAGCCGATAGTGACATGGATGCATCCCTTATTTTCCAAAATGGTTATATTACAGATGTGTGGGATCCTGGTCCAGATGACACCAGTCAAGTGGGTGCCCAGGAGGATATCGCAACCTACACAGGATGCAGGATAGTTGTGACCCATGAGGGCATGAGTGGCACTCATGGTTTGAGGGGAGAGCCTTCAACAATGATTCTACATGAGCACTCAAAATTGCAGGTGAATGAGGAGAGATCTGACACAAAGGATTTGGATCAGGTATGGGATCATGAGTTGCCTTTGTGGGATAGTGGTTTCACCATGGAGGAGGTAGTTGAGCACATTCCTTGTGGACTAGCCAAGAAGGAAGTGTATCTGTACAGAGATTGGGTAGATAGGTATATGACGGAGATGGAGACACCCAGGTTTACAGGTTCAATTGACATCAGTGGAGTTGCTATGGAGGAGAGGGCCATCGTTCGCTTTCAGGAGTTTTTTTGAGGGATGCTTAGGTTTGGAGGCATGACGAAGCGGTCTTTTGAGGAGGTTGTGCAACTTATGATTGCTTCGCTCATTAAGGGCATTCAGATGTATTTTGGTATCAGTCAAAGGGTTGTTTGGGATCTAGGTATCAAGGGGTGAATTCATGATTGGGTGGCAAGGAGGCATGATGTGATCTAGTGGTTCATATGGGATCCTGGTATTGGTGTCCGGATGTATTTTTTAGTTGACAGTTGTCGATTGCTTGAGGACAAACAATCTTTGGCGAGGGAGGACTGTAATGTCCCTAAAAGTGACATGCATGCAAACCCTAAAAGTGACATGCAAACCCTAAAAGTTATATAAGAAGGTTAGTTGAACCAAAAGGGTATGATTGTTATTATTCATCTTTTTGGAGACAGGTTTGGAGAGCTCTGTGAGCTATTCAGGGTTGAGGGTGAATTCCTTAGCTAATAATTAGGTTCGGTGGCGAAATCTATCCACCCTAGTCAATTCAAAAGGATAGATCATTTCGATCTATTACCGTGCTTCATGATTGTCGGAGTTTGTTAAGTTTTGCATTAGAGTTTGAGTTATTTAGGGCAGCTGGGCGAATTCTCTCTTGGAAGTCTGAGTACAAGGGTGTATCAAGTAGAGGCATCATTGTTGTGGAGCATGGGCATATTCATCATTGGTCTGAGGCAATGATCCTTCATACTGTATGCGCAGGGGTCTTGTTACTCATGGCTGCATCCCGGAGGGTTTCGTTAGGGATGAGCAGAGACATGTTAAGCACTTATTGGATAGGCGCCTTTTTACTAAACTAGGCGTGTTCTTTGATGACCACCAAAACCAACTAGGTGGACAACAATGTACCATGCACATGTTGGATGTGCCTTGAAGATAAGAATGAAGTACTTAATGATTATATCAAGTGAGGCAACTCTTCTTCTCTTCTTCTCTCTATGAAATTTCCGCCCCCTGCGGGGGATTTTGTAAGGATATGTCAGCATGAAGGTCTAGTTTTTTGTAACTTGATCACCTAAGACTTAATCATTAGGGAAGTCCTTTCATCGAGTGTTTTTTCACTTGGATAATTAAAATTTCTTTTTAGAGATTTTAATTATTTGAGTTTTTCACTCAAAATTACCTCCAAAGTGGTGAAAGGTGTTCTAGTGATCGAGTCCATGGGGTGATTGGGGCCTAGGAATGTTCTATATTACCATGCTAGACATTATCCAGAGTCTTGCGGAATTTCATTAAGTTTTGCATTGTTTTTTTTAAATTTTTGGTCATTAGAAATTGTCACTCAGGACAATTTGTTGTAATGTAAAAGAGGGTTACTTGGTTCTTTTTAATGTTGTATAAGGGTATGGGTACTCAAGACAAATGGCACGATCACCCCTACACCCTTAGGCCAAGTTTGAAATCATTCGGACAAGTATTACTATGGTTTTGGTCACCTTTGCCCAGGCCAGTCATGGAAATCAGGAAATTGAGCATTTAATTAGAGAGCCCAATTTTGGAAAAGTGACTATAATCACTTGGGGTGGCCAAGTAAAGGTTCTAATGTTTATATTATGTTCCTAAGACAAATTTAAGACCCAAAGGGGGCCCCCCAAGCAAGCATATAACAAGTTTTGAGTTGTTCAATCTAGGGGGGTGCCCTTTACTCTCTTTGATTGGTTGGGTGAGCTAAAGTCAATGGAAATGGCCCCCACTATAGTGGTTTCTTCTCCATTTGACATAATAATAAGGTTAAAAGCATTAAATTGAGAGTTTCTCTCCCTATATTTGAGGTCTCAAACCTTGGTTTTGCCCTCTTTGAGCAAATTCGCTCTCCCTCTCTTGGCCCCCCCTCTCTCCCTTGTGACACTTGTCTAGCATGCAAAGAGCCTCTCTCTTTCATTTTTCCTATTTAAGGAGGTTTCCCCTCATTTGGGTTACACACTCACACCCACTCTCTTGCTCATGCTCTCATTCTTTCTCTTGTTCTCTCGCCCTTGCTCTTGCTTGGGCCATTGTAATTTTCAACCATTTAGCTTTGGTAATTAAAATCTTTGGAGGTATCTTGTGTGCATTGTTCTCATTGATGATTTTCTTCCATGCTTAAGGAGCTACACAAGTTTGGTTGGCCAAGGAAGCATACTAATTTGCTTTGGTAAGATTTATGGTATTTGTATTCCATAAATTTTGTGAGTTATCATTCTTGTAGTAAAGAAGTTCATATATTTTCTAGTTTGAAGTTTATGATTTATTTGCTCATTATTTGATTCTCACCTTCTAGTAGTTGTGTAGTGAAAATCTTATAAGTTGCAGGTTATTTGGATTGAAGAGTGGGATTCCTCGGTTGGATGCCCCATTGCTTCACTTCTTGAAGAACAAAGGACCAATTTTCTCTTTCTTTACATACAAATTTCTGAATTTTAATTTTAGTTTGTTGAGTGTTTTAAATCTGATTTTAACTCTTATATACTCATGTTCTTTCAAAATTATTCATCTGGCAACTTTGTATAAATTTTGTATGTATATTGGACTAACATACTAACTTCCCCAAATTGATTTTGGGCACATTTTATCATTTTTTGCTTACTGGTTTTTAGTAGGTTAGTGACAAAACAAAGAAAAACTCTGTCAAATTTCAGCCATAGAAGAGTTTTAAGGCCACTGCAAAGGAAGAGCTTCAAAGGCATCTCAAGAAAGGGAAAAAACACGGTTTTTCTCACTCCTTTTACCTCTTTCTTTACGCTGAAATTTCAGCCTTTGTAACAAGTCCAAAAGAGTCTCTTGGACTTGATTTCTTGCTTTGTTTTTTTAGTTAAATCAAGTCTCATTTATTTGCCATCCATTGCTAGCAATAGAAGTTGGGCTTGCCCACCTTTGCATAAGCAATTGTTGATTGGCGTGGGTTTTAGATAAGTTAGAATTTCATTTTGTTTTTATTTTCTTCTTTATTTTTTGCCCGCACCTTGTAAGTGATTTGGCTTTGCCATCCTTGCAATATCGCGTTAGCTAGCATTTTATTCCAAGTATCTGCTTATTTCTTTTTTTTTCCCACACCTCGCAAGTGAAGTGACTTTGCCCATCCGTGTGAAATCGCGTTAGCTAGCATTTTTATTTAAAGTATTTGCTTATTTCCTTTCGTCGGCACCTCACAATCGAGTAGGCTCTGCCTCCGTTGTGATATCGCGTTTGGCTTGTTTTATTTATTTTTTCTTTAAAGATAAAATTTACTGCAAGCCCGTTTTTGCCCCGTATCCTCTCCCCCTGTCGGTTCGACCGATCTAGGGTGACAAGAAAGGGCAAAGATTTGTGTTGGCTAGTTTAATAAACACCCAGATAAGTATCTTCATTAGAAAGGAGAAAAAGAGGCTTGAGCTGTGGAGCTAGTGGGGTAGAGGTTGTAGGGACTTTATTTTAACTTACTCATTTATTGGAATTCATCATGTTCTTGAATATTTGTTAAAGTAAATGAGTTGATGCTTTAGGCAAATTATTTGAAGTTGATTATTGTGACTCCATAGCCCGAGTAGAGACGACTCTGATAATTTTGATTATTTGATTGTTTCCCTCTTTCATACATTAATGGTTGATTGTTAAAGGGTTTGCTTGACATTGAAATATTTGCATCATTGCACACTGATTGTCATTTTTGTAATTTTCAACTCCCAGAAAACATTATTCAAAAAAGAACTTAGTAAGTAGGGACTACCCCCCTTGGCCTTTAGGAGTTGTGGTCTAAATGGAGGAGTTTAGGACCGAGGTGACAGTGGGTTCTCAACTCATAAGTTTCCCTCAGGAACACACACAGCGGTTGGGAGACTTACCCGTGTCCAAGTGTGTTTTAGGCAGCAACATTCTTTATCCTTTCTAGTTCTGTGTATTCATTGTGAAGGGCGTGTTTATTGTGGTTGCAATTGGAGGACTTTACTACCTTGAGAAAACTGTATTGAAGATTATAGAGAATGCATGAGTTGAGAAAGGCTGCTACAACACTACTTTTGAATTGCCAAACTTCTAGCTGCTACAACAGATTTACAGTCTATATCGTAGACATTTCAAGGAGTGGTTGTTGGCTACATTTACAAGGGGGCGTGATCTTCATTCAATTATACTGCTGATTAGAATATTTATGTATATTGGTTTTGAATGCACTGCTGAGCGTGATTACTGAGTGTTGGGTTGATTTGGAAGGAGTTTCTCATTGCACAAGGGTCAAAGAAAAGACACCATCATCCTCCAATAGACTGTCATCTATAGGACTACCTCAACCAACATATTCTTCATCATTTTTAGACTTCAAAAGCCATCAACAGCCACTGGCATTCCAGGCAGAGATCCCATTCTCAACTATTGCATATAACATTGCATGACTGATATTTAAATGAGAAACAGAGTTCATGGTATTTGGGAATCAAATCTAGTGTTGAAAGCTTCATACTCCCTCCTTGGCACTATTAGATATTGACTAAGCAGGAGTCTTAAAGCTTGGACTATTAAAGACCTTCCACAATAGACCTTCAACATTGTTCAAAGGTTAGAGTTATTTCACTTATTATATATGGTTACACAGGATTGATTTGAAGCATTTATTATTTCCAGACTTGCATGAACAGTCCTATGTATTTCATTAACATTCTTAAGCTGAATATCACGGGTTTTGTGATGTTTATTTATTCTACCATGGCATGCAATTAATCTTTGGATAAATACATATTTACACCAACCAAGCAAACCAACAATCAACCAATAAAATGGCAGCTCTATGAAAAATCCATGCACAAAAAGGAAAACCTCTAGTTTGGGATACTACAGTGGTATCAGATCATGTTCTTGGCCAGCTGTGAGGAAAATGGCAAGAACTATAGATGGCAGGTTGTTACCCACCTTCCTTGTTGCCTCGCCAATAGAGGAAAAGAAGCCTACTTGGGAGGAGTTAATGAGGAACCTTGCTAAGACACAACAGAGCTTAGAGCATAATTTGCAACGGTTTGAATATTCATTACTACGAAGCAAGAAGGGAAGACTTGGTATGTTTACCAAAAAGGCATCCAAAAGTCTCTACGCTGATTGTGGTTTAGAGTGTAATAAATCAACAATCATAGATCAACCTACAATTGATCATGAAGAAAGCAAAGATCCATTATCAGGTAGGAGTCCTATAGAAGATGAGATCATGATCACACACTCTCTGTTGTCATATGACAGTTTGGACCATGAGGAATCAGAGATTGCACCCTTGAGTCTTCTGGATGAGCACAAGGTAGAAGAGAAGGCATAAGAGGAACCTCAGTTAGATTCACAATAACGAGTGGAGAGGCATGACATAGAGAAGATTGATTCTATACATGTTGAGCAGTATGGAGGTTATGAGCCACATCTTGTGGAGGGGCCATTAATGGTTCAGGTTGTAGATGCAAATGCGTTGATGGGAGACATATTCCAGAGACTAGCCGATAGTGACATGGACGCATCGCTTATTTTCTTAAATGGGTATAGTACAGATGTGTGGGATCCTGGTCTATATGACACCAGTCGAGTGAGTGCTCGGGAGGATATCGTAACCTACACAGGATGCAGGACAGTTGTGACCCATGAGGGCATGAGTGGCACTCATGGTTTGAGGGGAGAGCCTTCAACAATGATTCTACATGAGCACCCAAAATTGCAGGTGACTGAGGAGAGATCTGACACAAAGGATTTGGATCAGGTATAGGATCATAAATTGCCTTTGTGGGATAGTGGTTTAACCATGGAGGAGGTAGTTGAGCTCATTCCTTGTGGACCAGCCAAGAAGGAAGTGTATCCATACAGAGATTGGGTAGATAGGTATTTGACAGAGATGAAGACACCCAGTTTTACAGGCTCAATTGACATCAGTGGAGTTGCTATGGAGGAGAGGGCCAACCTCTGCTTCCACACGAAATCTACAACTATACCATCTTGGGTGGATCATGGAAGTAGGTTTCTTAATGGTTATCCACCATAATTGCTCTGTTATATGTGCCCTTGGACATTTTCATTGATACAGTTGAACATGATGTTACATTCCTTGATTGTTGTGACATGATTCTTGTCAAGTCCTACTAGACAGATAGATGGACACATCATGATGGGTATTGCAACAACTACATCCTTCACAAGGATAGTAAGAGTTGTTTGCTCACCTCTTCAAGTGGTTAAACGAGTTAATCTCCACCAATTTAGAACTTTGTTTTGTTTCAATGCTCATCTCTCTCAACTTGTGATGACCAATTCCATAGGCTTCATAGTTCAATAGAGAGGCACCCCTCCAAGAAAAAATTCCAAAATCCAATACTCTTCCTACTTTCAAGGATGCTCCTCAATTAAACCATGAATCATATTGAGTTACATGCTTGTCAAGACATCCTTGTTCATGGCTCACATCATCTCAAGGATAAGGAGGTCATCTCTAAGTACATCCTTGTTCGACAGTTTATTCGTCAATGTGAGAGTCACATTGATGCTACTGTGTTCAAATAACTTCTTTGGGGTTTTGAGCATCCTTCTCGCCTTCGACTTGTATGAGATCTGAGGAGCCAAGTGATCTCTAACTGAGTCCACTAAAATCCTCCTTGCTTTGGCATCATCCTTTCTCCAGCGAGGTTTGTCTTCTTCGGCTTCTGGTTCTGGGACCTTTGCTTTTACAAACTGTAATAGGTCATTTTCTTCTTCCAGGGGATGAAATTGGAAGCCCCTTTTTAAACGATCTTCAACCTTCATGTTGATCATCTTGACTGCAGATCTGGATCTGAGACCCCAATGGAGGCTAGGTCAAAAATGAAAGTTGGAGTTTTGGAAAACTGACTCCATAGATAAATGTGCCCTAGGGAGGCGAGTTGAGTAGAGGTAGAGTTGAGCCAAAACTGTGGAGAAAGTAGGTCAAAATTGGAAACCCTAATTTTTGATGCAAGTGGAGAGTTAGGTAAAAATTGAAAATTCTTAGAATTGAATTCTGTCTTCACCAAAGATGCGCCCTCCTTAGAGAGAAATTCCCAATGCTTTTTTCTGCCAAAATGTTTCGACAGGTTGCCGACAGAATTCCGACAATGGCTTCTTCTAGTATTGCTTTGATACCATGCTAGATTTTCTTAAGATTATAGTAGTTTATCTTAATTGCATTTATCAATAGGATCACTAGAAGATAGACAAAGCACAAAACAATATCACAAGTATTTTTCACTTGGGAAACCCAAATGGGGGAAAACCAGCAACCTTCGTCTAGAGATAATAATTATGAGATCAGAGTACAATGAAGAAAGTAATGAAAAATATGGAAATGCTTTCCAAAGATTGAAACCCTGAAAACAATCTTCTTCTGCGGTGTATGCGAACTTCTCTGAGTTGCTGTATAGCTGCACTCTCTCCCAGAAAATTGCGCACTTCACTTGTGCTGCTATGCTGCTGCTGTGTGTCAAAATGAGGAGGGTCCTATTTATACTGTTTTTCCACTAAAAATTTAACTGGGGCCGACTTCACTTGGGGGAGCAATATAATTTTATATTTTATAATTTTATTTAATTTCTTTTATTGCTGGCTTTTCACCCCAAAGTTTACATTGTTCTTTCTAGGAGATGTATGAATGATTACAACAAGTTCAACTCTCGAAGGAGGACAATAAGAATAGCTTCCGACATTGCACAAACTCCAAGGTGATGAGATGTCGCCTTTCATAAGGTGCCTCTTCATTTACCTTTTTATTTTAATTATTTAATTAATTTATCAATATTATTAATATTTATTAATGCATATTTATTATATATTTTGTTCATTATATTGCCTTCCCCTTAAGGGGAACTTTTTCCTCAAAGCTTTATTGAAGACAAGGCTTACGTTTGATTTCTTGTCTGTAATGACATCATTCTCGATCTTTGTATTAGTAACTGCAACACACGACGAAACAAAACGATATGAGTTACGAAATCCCAAGAAAAATTGACGCATCATTTGTGAAGTTGTCCATTCGAGATCTATTTTCATTGGAGTTCTTTGTTGATCACTTTGCTGGTTGGAATTTCTCGTTTTCTGTTTAGCTTGTTCATTTTGTGTTCATTTTCTATTGAAATCATAACTCCTCTGTTTATGTTCATTTTGACCCTGTCGTTGGTCAAAATGATTGTTATGGTTTGGGTGTTGATAAGGAGTTTTTGTTGTTTGTTTTTTTATGGGAGTGGCTTCTTGTTCCTTAACTTGAATGTGTTTGCTTGAGAGTCTAGAAGCTTCCTTCTGGATTTGCTCTAATTTGTTCTCTAATAGAGCGTTATTACTATGAGTCTTTTCGAACCTTTCTACTTGCGACTTTTTGTCCTCTTTTAACTCTTTGATTTGCTCTTCTAGTTCTTGATTAAGATTTCTCAAGCGATGATTTTCTTCTTGTTTCTTTATAATTTTCCCTTCAAAGTCTTCATTATCTTGTTCTGACTTCTGAATTCTTTTTAACTTCTTGATCTTTGTAACTAATGTCTTGTTATGGTTCTTTAGTCGAAATACTTCTTCTGTCTTGCTTGTTAATGTATTATAATTTCCAACTTGTGTGCCCTTTTAATGTCGTCGTATTTCTGCTGGAGTTCTTTCATCTGTTGCTAATGTCGACATATCTCGGATTCTTGACTTTCCAACTTTCTCTGGACTTTCACAATTTCTTCATCCTTGTCGTTCAAGAGTGTGTTCAAACGTGTCAGTTCTTCTTTTGCCTTACTGTCGTCAAATTCCTAAAAAGATAGACCTACAATCACCAGATCAAATCAAAACAGGGAATACGTAAGGTGTGAGCTAGAAACCCTAGATTTTAGGAAGAAGCCACAATTCAAGGAATGCTTGAGTGGAATCGATTACGGGTGTTGTAAATGTTGTTGAATCCAAATATAATAGTGACTTAGGTAATTTGTAGGATTAGTGTGTTTGTTCAAATGATCAAACCTGGGACCCTAGGGGGATTTAGTTGGAAATGTGGAAATTCCCAAGGCAAGGCTAAATCAGAGAATTAAGGCTTACAACACACTTGTTTGAATGAATGATTTGACAGACAGAAGAAATCCGAACATAAACCAGAAAACAAAAAAACACCAGGAAAAGGCTGCCAGGTCATAGAGGGGCCCTTTTTCCCAAGGATCAATGTTGCATGAAGGTGCGCAAATGGAGTCCAATGCTGACGCTCAGGAGGGGAGAGGGGGTTTTCAATAATGGTCAACAAAACCCAGATCGCTAAATTTGCAGATTCCCAGTGCAAATTGGTCCGGTGATTTTTCCTACTTTCTATAAGTGGTTTTTTCAGTAAAATTGGTGATGTGCAATGCATGAAAATTGAAATAGGGAGAAATAGACTGAGAGACATACGTGAAACTTGTAGACTAAGTTGCCAGGAAACTTGGGTACGGGGACGGGGACGGGGACAGTGATGCCACTTTTTGAAACAGGGGACTTGGGTACGTCAGGGGTAGTATATAATAATAATAATAATAAATTAAATCAATTTATTTTTCACTAGTATTCAATTTCAAAAGTAATAAGTACAATTAACTGCACATTGCTTCAAAGTTCATATATCATTGATAGAAAGTGGTAATTACATATGAACCTTAAGTATGAAGATGACAATAATTGATGGAACTTTTGGTTTTTCAAAATTAGAAATATACACATGCATAGAAACGTCCGCACAAACATCAACAATGTAGGTTTTCTATCATTCATGAAGGACAAAGGATACAGTCTGTGCAACAACATTAGGAAAAACTTGCACAAAGGATCAAGAATAAACACAAACTAATGACAAGATCCAGAGTCATAAAAGAATAAGTCAATCTTCTAGAAGAAATAGTCTAAGAATAGATACCATCCCCTCCAAGCTAGATAGTGCCATGTCATTAACTTAAAAGCACAAACCTTTTAATTCTAAGACAACCTAAGCTTGTCTTTCCTCTCCTCTGCCTGTATCATCTCCTTTGCGCAACAAGCTCTCCTCTCAGGGGCTTCAACACAAGTCAAAGCTCAACTTTGCATTGGGAGAAGTCGACATGCCCGCGGGGTCTTAAGAGGTTAGGGGGACCACACCTACCCCGCCCCTGTTCGTAAAGGTAATTTTTTTATAATTTTTTTTTTTTCACATACCGAAGTTTCCTCGAAGTCCCCCAAAATCGGGGGACGGAGTCCCCATAATGAACAATTTTCCTTTTTTTGGGCCAGAAGTACTCGATACTTGGGGACTTCAGGGGGTGTCTATGAAGTACCTGACCCGGTTTCCGAGACTTGGGGACGGTGCTCGAGACAAGGACGCCAACCCAACCCCTAGGGACGGGTACCCTGCAACATAGCTTGTAGATATGCTCCTGGATGATGCAAAATGTTTTCTTTCCGATCAAATGAGAGATTCGGGCAAGATTTTGATGGATTGAAGCTTTGCTCAGCGACCCTAACGCCCCCTTCCACTTGCCACACCAAGGAAATCAATTAGCACAACAGATAAATGGGATTTTTAGATAAATGAAAGTACAAGAATGAGATATCATAAAGAAGTAACCACTCCCTGATAAACCAAACGGAGAGATGAACACAGGGTGAGTCTCCCCACCAACGCGCCTCCTTCAATTCACCTCCTTCATCCTACAAATAAACTGGGTACAAAAGAAGATACTAAAATCATGTTGGATTTATCTCAATGCAGAAGAAAAGCAGTACCAATCATCATCACATTCATTTATCTATCAAGAGACAAGTGTTGAATCCCAGAACAATCTCTTTATTAAAAGTTCCAATGCCCGAGCTCCTGCTTTACAATGGGGAGGGTCTCGTCTTTATATAGATTTTGAGAGACACAAACCCTAACTCACTTTTACATCCGATGGTTGAGATTATAACATCATCAATGGTGGAGATCAACTTTGCACGGATTAATATATGGATCACATTGACTAGATCAAGGGAGGCGCACTTTTTGCCCAATGACACCTTGTCTAAGTAAAAAATAATATAACATAAGATATGATCATGATAATACATCAAAAGGGGGTCACTCGGGGCTTAATTCACATTAGGCCTCATTACAAACTCACATCATAAGACATAACACTGTAATACATCAAGTGGCCAAGGTGAGGGGCGCCCGTTGGGGAACATCCTTATTGGCTGATCCAAAAATAAAATAATGTCGTACTAAATGCTGACTGAAATTGATGAAGGAGTGTCCGGAGAGCCACAACATGAATTTCCTTCCATTTCCTTGACTTCCCTAGCCAAATCGAGTTTTTCAGTAATTTCCTAGTTCATTTTATGGTGGTACAACCTTTGAAAATCCTAAAAGTCATCATATCATCCTTCAGGCCGAGAACTAGGGCAAACTGACTGGACCGGAGTATCTGGAGACATAGAAGAATGGCATAAGTGACTACTCATACCCCCTAGAACACTATGATGCTCTAGGAGAACCAAAATCACCGCAATAATAATATAATCTGGCCAATAATAAAGTGATAACAATCATTGATCATGCAATCTGATGCCAAACTCTGAAAACTGGAACTGCAATATTGGTCTTGGGTATGTCTGGAGCAGATATAGGCAATGTTCTTTTTTGAGCCACTGCATTGGGAACCGTGTTTGACTTGGTCAACTAGGTTGATCAGGTCAAAGTACCCAAAACTATAGGTGAGATGCTGAACTAGGATGATCTTGCATGCATCTAAGGTAAGAGCTGCTCCAAGATGTATAGTAAAACTCAACTTCAATCATGCTATTCAGAATCATGGTGACAATAGTAATAATAATAACAACTAGTAAGATATACCTGTGTACTAGAAAAATCATTGAATCTTCTGGAAGTCCCTTGTATATGCCATACTTACAAGGTTTAAACAGTTTGCTAGTGCTGGGTGCAGGCGAAGAACAAGGCTAAGGTAAAGGGGAATGACTTATAGTTGATTTTGACCATATGATATCTCCGAATGATAACAAGTACACACAACCACAATGACATATGCATGATAGATCAACAATAGGGAATGGTGGTGTCTCACGGGTGGATGAGTTGATTTGAAAAGAGTCCATTCAACTTTAACAACATGTCTATAGCTCACATTCAAGCTAACAATCAAGCTCCTGAGGATGTTTTCTAGGACCCTTGCATTGATTACACAAGAAACTGTAGTGAAGAGATCCTAGGGGACACTTAGAATTAGTTGTCCCTTACTCCATCTCACATCAAAACCTGTAGGCTCTGTGAGGAAATAATCATTACATTTCAAAAATATGGCCATTACATTTATTTATCCATTGCTTTTACAATTTCATTTTATAGCCCTTTTTTGAGTTGTGTCTAAAGACACAGTTTGCATTTTTATTTGAGGGCTTGCATTTCTCAATATATAGCATGTAACACATAATGCATGTAATGATGGTAGACATATTGCTTCAAGTTTTAGCTGACACTCTTTGGGCAACTAGGGGGAATATCCACAGTCAAGACCAAACATCAAGGCCAACCAACCAGAGAGGTCAAGGCTTCAAAACCTAGCTCACCTAAGCTCAAGAACCAACACCAATGGGTTCTCTTGGCCTAGAAGGATCAAGGCTTCGATAAGTTTTGTTGCACAACTCAAAGTCGGGACACGAAACAACATGAGATCTATCATGCAAAGGGGTCAAAGTAGGGAAAATGATCTTCAATCTCATAGGTCTCAATTAATCATAAGTCACGGGAAGAAAAACAATTATGGATGAAATGGATGGATGGGGGCAAGTGACATGGAACCAACAAAGCACTAGAGTTTAAATGTAATATTTGAGATACTGATATTCTACTGATTCTATGCAAAATTATTGAATAGCCGGGCATGCAAAACTGCCATGCAAAATTGCCCTAAATCATAGCTGAATTTAGGGCTAGTGTTTGTAGGAAAGATTGTAACACTTACCATTGATAAGCTGGCTGAAAATGCTCTTGAGAGAATACGCATGCGAGATAAGCCGAGCTGATGAAGAAATAACCTCTTTTTCCTTCGTAGTACCCCCAGCAGTCTGAATCAACTAAGGTTGACGTTTTTGGTGTAGGGATGGTCTGTTTCAACTGAAAGTTGGCTGGAGTGTAGGTGTGCCCGTGCTGGAGAGAATGGCCGGAGCATGAAGGAGTTTAGACCTCTCCAGGTACCCTAGCGAATTGATTCACTTGACTGATTCTCACGCCCCCACTCTTCTCTATTCTGCTGCTAGCTGCTCCAGGTGAGCAATCTGGTGGCTGATAATCACTCGCTCAAAGTAGTAGAGTGATCTTGTCGGTGAGGATGCAGGCCACATGCAGAAGAAATATGGTGATTCGGACTCTCGGTGAATGCCCTGGGGTTTCCTAGCTAAATTCCCCTCAGCTGTACAGATGAACCTGCAAAATCTTCTGGCATACATTGAAGCACTGAATAAAGATGAATACGATAGATGCGGTGACAAACTTGAATGGTTTATCCTGAAGGAGACTAGGGCAGATATTGCACTGCCGAAACCTAGTTAGCTGAAGACACCGTCTTCAACCCCAACTATTGTGGCCGCACGCTGTGCTACTACTCAAGAGCTCCAAATCAATAATAATCATAAAATAACCTTCTTTGGTCTCATTACCCTCTTAAATAGAATATCATGAACTTTTAGGGTTTTTGCTTTACTTTTGGATGCATGCAATTCTATTTTAATGTTGACTTTTAAGCCTAAAGAAACAAGGCTTCTTCCATCCGACTAATGACTTGATGCTGAAGGAATGTCCTGTAGTGCTCTAAGTATCAAATCCACTTAGTCAATTCCCTCTTATGCAGTACCCGCTCGAACCTATGGGAATTAAGTAGGTTAGCGGGTGTTTGGTATTCTTAATTAGAGGGGGGGACATTACATTAAAGGTTGTATAAAGCATGTCATAAACAATAGTCTTAGACTCTTTATTCATTTCTTAGCACAGGTTAAAGCATCAATATATATATATATATATATATATATATATATAGGTCACCACGATCATCCTAGCATAATAAACCGAGCTGTTTAACACACATCACAGAGCAAATACTCACCAAGGAGCCATATACTTGTCTCACCATATACCTGCCTCCATTTGATAAGCCCCTCTATAACTGTACAATATCTGATCTGCTACTCTTCTCAATGAACTAGGTCACCACTGAAATCCTCTCAATTGTTAAGGAAATCCCAGTCATGACAAGGAAATACTGCTACTGCTAAGCAAGGCTTTGAAATGGCTAAGGTTGTAATGATCCATGATAAAGCCCCATTTGAATCAATAGCTCGGAATAATAAAGAAATCAATTTGTATGCTGCATCATGGTAGCCCAGCTGCAATATATCTATGTTGCACGGGTACCGCTCCCTACCCTTAGAAATGGCGTACCCTGCGTTCCCGCGTACCTGGGAGCTTTGGAGCTGGTACGAAACGCTCCAAGAGAGCCGGGTACTTCATCAGGTACTCGGGAGCTTTTCGGGTACTTCGCAGAAGGTAAATGGAAGCTCCCGATACGAGTTCCTTAAGGTACTTGTGACTGGGAGCTTGTAGAAGCTCCCAAGCTCCCGATGGATCGGGAGCTTCCTCAAGCTCCCAACCATGAGTACCCAAGCCATAAGCTAAAACGTAAAATCCTAAAACAAATTCGCGGGAAAAGAAAAGGCTAAAAAAAATCGCGGGAAAGAAACCCTACACGTGGAGGCAAGGAAGAACTGGATGAAGGCTTTATAATCAGCCATCCCCTTCTCTAAAAATCACAGTCGAGCTAAGTGAATCACTGAATCTCAATCCATTGCTGAGTGAGTGAGCCCGCGTCCATTTCTGAGTGATTCGAGTTAATCTCAGTCCATCACTGAGTGAGCCCGCGTCCATTTTTCAGTGTAGTGAGCCGAGCCATTGCTGAGTGAGCCCGCGTCCGATTGCTGAGTGAGCCAGCCCGCGTTTTTCAGTGGAGAGTCTGGAGACCAGCCCGCGTTTTTCAGTGGAGCCAGCCCGCGTTTTTCCGATTGCTGGCGGTTTCCATTTCTGAGTTGGGTTTTGGACCTTGGTTCCAACTTTCGATTGGTGAGTTGGGTTTCAACTTTCAGAATTTTCATTTGGCAGGTGTTTGAAATATAAAATATTTGACTGTGGGTTTTCACTTTTCTTATTTTAATTTACGTATTTCTGCTAACAGTATGTAATAGTTTTTAATTTTTTTTTTTAATTTAACTTTCTGTTACTTGTGCTTGCCTATCCAGTACACATCAATCTGCCAATAATGTCGATTTTGACATTTCCCATCAATAAGATAGATAGATAGATGAGTCGTTGTGTAAGGTATTGGCAAGTCTGTTTTTTTATCTTAAGCCACCCATTTTTGCCATTTGGTCATGCCAGTGGCTGCTTAAGAGACATGTTTTTGTTTGTATAAAATGCCATGTACATTGTTATTATTAATAGTTAAATTTTAATGATATATTTGATCAAAAATTTTTAAAAATGTGTAGACTCTAGAGTGTTTAAACTTTACTTTTGGTTTCACATTCTTACATGGCTGCTAAAACATTAATGCAAATACTTACATACAAGAATATAGTAGAGTAATACTGTAATTATGAATGTGGAACAAAATTGCACCATAGGGATATGCCATTATTCATTATTGTAAAATTGTAAATAGCTTGTTGAATTTACTCTAACTTGAAAATTCTAAGTATTTACTATTAGCTATATCGTGAATTTTCCATTTGAAAATCTGCCATGCTTAGAAGACGTAATATGCACTTTCAGTTTCCAAAAGAAATGTAAATACTTTAATACACCTTGTGTAGCTTGTTAAGTTGTTTGCTGTTAGAGTTTTAGATTTCATGAAACTTCTGGTCCCCACAAAACTGTGTTCTGTCTATCTAAATTTCTACAGTTCTGCATTACAGAGTAATTTCCTGCATTACATATTAATTTCTAACTTACTCTAATATCTAAATTCTAACTTACTCTAAATTCTAACTAATAGTCAAGTTTATGAGTGGACGTTAAATAATAAAATATTGAAATTTGAAACAGATCCATAGTTGATAAGTTGATAACTTGATTGGTTAGTATTACAGATCAGCTTGTAAAGTCTAGACTGTTCTAAGTTCTTTCATTTTTTAATTTTTCATTAACTTTTGAATCTTTGATTGTATTTTTAATTTTCAGTTTACAAATTACAAGCCATGGACAGAGAGTTGGAAAATGAATGCGGTGACAGCAGCATGAGACCTCCACGAGCTCCACAAGCTCAACAGCAGGAGCCAGCCACTCAAACTCAAGCAAGCAACACTTCCAGTTCCAAGAAACCCTTAATGAAATT
>LPNX010819038.1:24839-35582 GCA_001517045.1 Pseudotsuga menziesii
ACCCGTCAGATTTAATGCCTGTGCATCTGCCCACCCCGTGATTCTGTCATCTTCATAGGCACTTTAATCTTTGTTAATCTAAAAATACGATTGATCCTTCACTCTATAATTTAACATTTTTTCCTTTATCATAAAACCGTTTTTATTAATGAAATGGTTTTTTATAAAAAAAACAATTGTGGTTTCATAATACAATGAGTTGTTTTTTTTCTTCCTTTTCTTCTTCTTCTCCTCCTTTTTATTTCTTGGTCAAAGACCACATTTTAGAGAAACCCTAGGATAATGGTTAAAAACCAAATTACACAAAGTGTAAGTAATGGCCAAGCCGGATTGCTTTGATACCAATGTAATATCCATATCCGGATATACTTGGAAGCTATCTCAATTGAATAGTCCAATAGAAAATAGTTCCATGTTGGATAATTACATAAGAGTAAATATGAATATGAATGATGATTTACACGAGAAATGATGCTTGATAAATACCCATGCAAGGGTTGCCTTGGTGATGAGACGCCACCTTTCATAAGGTGCCTCTTCATTTAATTATTTAATTAATTTATCCATATTATTAATATTTATTAATGCATATTTATTATATATTTTGTTCATTACACATAACTATACAAAATCTCACTTTTGAAAAGTCACATTTAACCCTAAATATTAGAAAGGTACACTATTTAACTTAAAAGTCACTTTTATAACTCTAAAAGTACAGCTCACTTTTAAATTAAAAGACCACCTCACAAAGTACTTTAATAACTAAATTCATAAAGTCACTTTATGAAATTTATTGAGACTACATTATTCCAGACCTCTGCACCTAGGCACCTGGTGCAGAAGTACCTACTGAGCTACAAAAATCTGGCAGTGAATTTTGACATGTCATACATGTGATACGTGGTCCATCTTCAAGACTAGAACAAGAAATCATAAGAGATAGATTACAATTTGACAGTCTTCTCTTATGCTTGCATACTTTCTCTCCTTTTTTTTTCTCTTATATGTGACTATTGTGTATTGTTGTTACGATGTCCAACTCCATATCACTTCTAATGCACCATTTTATTTTTTTCCCAATTGTTTTGTTGTGTTTGCCTACTCATTCATATTACTACGAAGCCCTATATCCCTTGCTAATTGCTCAATTCATGCCTTTTATTTCCTTAAACTAGTTAATGTAGTCTTAGTAATCTTTGAGGTTTGTCCTCTCCTTTGAGTTTAATGTTTTTGTTGTTGTAGTTGGGACTTGTTTTTTAGCGAGCCTTCATATGTTCAACATGTTCATCATCTAGGAGAACTACACCGTGTACAAAAGAAGCAATGGGACCACTACATGATAATAGACACAATGATCAGCTACTTGGGCAATATTATTAAGGAAATACTCCAACTCATCAATATAGCGACCATAATAAAGCGGGAGAGATCAGGCATCCCTACTCAACCCCAATGATACCACTGACCTAGTCTGATAAACTTGTTGGGAATTGATCTTCAGTAGTCTTAAAATCTCAATGTTAGCATTGACTAGAGGCTTGAACAATCCAAGGGTATGGATTTGTTCAAATAGAAATTTTTTAGTAATGAAGTCAATGGTTTTCTTGAAATCAAGAAAACAACAATAGAGTTCGAATATTTATGTTTGGCTTCCTCAATTATGACTTGTGGTGTAAAACTATGACCTGCTGTTTGATGATTATAGTAGTCACTAGAGTCTTGCACACTACAATGGCATGGATTTGTTCAAATAGAAAGTTTCTAGTAATCAAGTCAAAGGCTTTATTGAAATCAAGAAAACAACAATTATAGACTTAGAATCTTTGTGTTTGACTTCCTCAATTATGGATTGTAGTGTGAAAATATGTTCTTCTATTTGATGATCCTTCCAGGGCCCTATTTGGCCTTCATGTCTAAGCTTTCTCTTCACCAATAAGTTGAAAAGTTAGATGTTAATGGTCTGAGAGTTATTTGGAATTGAAATATCACCTTACCTGTGTTGGGGTCAGGTCGAGACAGCAGAGAAGATGTTCTTATTGAGGAGATTATTAATGGGACTTGTCAAAACATCTCCTCAATGTTTGAGGAATTGAAATATCACCCTACTTGTGTCGGGCTCAGGTTGAGACAACAGAGCAGATGTTCTTATTGAAGAGATTATTAATGGAACTTGTCAAAAGATCTCCACAATGTTTGAGGAACTCAAACTGTTTCATTTTCCCACATGTCACATTGTTAGTACTCATGTTAGAAATGGCTTTGCAAACGATGCTAAGGGTGAAAAAATGACAAGATACCATTGACCTATTTTTGGTCACTCGAGTACATCAATAATTTTTATTTTTTAATTGAAAATGGTCCATTTATTACTTCAGAGAACAATAAGAACATCAAGGTCCAAAGTGATTACGCCATGCTGACAACAAGAGTACAGGGAAAGTCCTGGTCTACATTGGCTAGCAAATGAGGCCATGCTGCCACAGGGAAGGACTGAGCATTACAACGGAATGCATTGAGATGAACCCTCTGGAGCAATGCCAACTCATGGTTAAAGCGCCTCAATTCCCCAAAAGTAAGGTGGTGAGGAATTTCATTGAAAGTAACCTTACATCAACGTTTCCACAGAACACCAATTGCAGGCAATTGAAATAAAATTATCTTATCTTACGGACCTTGGCTGTTTTCCTAGGACTGTCCAGCTTGACATAGACTCACTTAGATTGCTGCCAGCACAAGTAATAGACATATATTTGTAGGTGTTCACTTTATATGTGGTATTTGATAATGCCAAAGCTAAATGGGATGCTTGAGATTGTAGAACTGCCTCATCTGACAATTTCAATCTTAAACAATTATGTTCGTCATGTATTTCCTTAAAGTTAGATTTTCAATACTCAGTCTTGAAATGTTAAAATATTGGGATTAATAGGTTTTTTGAATATGTTGCTTTACAGGATGAATTTTTGGGGGTACTCAACCATCAACTTCTTTTCTCCAACGACTAGATATGCTGCTGCAGGTGTTAAGAATTGTGGACGAGATGCAATTAAGGAGTTTAAATTGCTTGTCAGAGAAGCACACAAGCGTGGCATCGAGGTGATTTCTTTTCTATATCTTTTATTTTGGTTGATTTTTTGAGGTTATCTTATCTTCAAGTTCCATAACTTTAACAGGTGCTGATGGATGTTGTATTCAATCACACTGCGGAAGGAAATGAGATGGGTCCAACATTGTCTTTTAGAGGCCTGGATAATGGTGTCTATTACATGCTTGCACCTAGAGTAAGGGAACTTTTGTCTTATTTTAGTTTATTTTATATATTAAAGTACAATAGTTATGCATCTCAAAGGATTTCCTAATAGAATGATTGGTCCATGGTAAAACTTGCTTTAAGTCTGTTCAATTGCTTATTATCATGGTTAATGTTTCTTTTAGGTTTCTTTTTTATTTCCCCTTTGAAAAAAATTCTTTTCATCTTTTAGTACCAGATATCAGCTTAAAATTAGTGCATAAAGTGAATGAACAGTTTAAAATTTTCTTGCTGCAGGGTGAGTTCTATAATTATTCTGGCTGCGGCAACACGTTCAATTGCAATCATCCTGTCGTTCGGCGTTTTATAGTAGATTGCCTCAGGTGCCCAAGATATGATGACCCTTGGGTATGCTTTTGAATGCTTGTTATTTGGCATGAAACAGTCACATAAATGTTGAAAACTTCTTTTGTTGCGGTTCTGCTGTTTCTTAAAGAACTTTAATTTGTGCCACATGTGTGCAACTTAGAATCTGATTAGTTTTGGTTCATTGTCTTTTTCCCAATTTTCAATTTATATCCTGAAAATTCCTAACCATAATTTTCTCGGAAAATGTACAAAGGAAAATTGGATAAATAAGAAAAAATAGGATAAATAGGGAAAGTGAAAAAGAGAGACAAGATAATATTATTAATGCCCAATGAGTGACCAAAATAATAGGTCTATAGACTAAAATGTACAAGCAGTGATAAGAACCTGTAGGCCCTGTCGTAATATGCTAGATTATTACGGAAGCTTAAAGAAAAAAACTAACAAAAATTAACAAAAATACATGAAATGGAAACATGTTCTGTAAAGTTAGAAGGAAGAAATGCAAAAGTAGAGAAATAAAGTTATATTGAACATCTCTCTATCATGATCAATAACTAGTAAGATGAGAAGACGAGGAGGCTGTTAGAAAGAAAGATAAGCACACCAAAACAAAAATACACAAAGATTTCTCCTCTGGGAAACACTTCAAGGGAAAAAACCCAGGAAATGTCTTCAGTATAGATTTGTCAGTAAGTACAATGTCTTTTAGTACATCCAAGAGCTAAAGGCTCTTCCACACAAAGATCCTGAGAATAAGACAAGATAGAAAACCCAAGAATAAGATGTCTTCACAAAGCAACTACTCCTCTCCCAAGCAAACTTGTTCTTCTTCTTCTCTCACTAGCGAACTTGCTTCAGTGAGTGATGTGTCCAAATGAGGGGAGCGCCTTCCCTATTTATACTTGTTTTCCAAGTGACTTTTCCCTATGGGGCCGACTTGCTAATCTGTCAGGGCCGACTTCACATAGGTACAATATAATATGTTCTTTCTAGATTCTTTTGGGCTGACCCAACTGATAGTGTTTACATTGATTCTTCATGGTACTTTACATGGTTGATTACAATAATAATATATACCGAAAGGGAGTACAATTATAATACAACAATGACACATCAATAATACAAGAAGAATATCTTCCGAAGTTACACAATCTTCAACACTCCCTCTTAACAAGGAAGGTATTCTTTTGTTGCTATCATCATCATCCCAGTTGCTGTGGCTTTGTACTCAGACCATTGACTAATTACATTTCTTGAGTCTATACATCATAAGAAGTTCTCTCTATGAGCAAGCCATCAAGTGGGTACAACCCAGGAGCACAAATTACATCTCTCGAATCTATACATCATAAGAAGTTCTCTCTATGAGCAAGCCATCAAGTGGGTACAACCCAGGAGCACAAATTACATCACTAGGTCACTACTTGCGTTACTGCACTATATCTTATGAGTGAGGCCTAGGAGCACAAATTATGTCACTAAGTGACTACCCGCCATCACGACAACACGAAACTCCTGAGTGTAACCTAGGAATATACATTACGTCACTATGTGACTACTCGCTACCACGTCACCTCATGTGGAGAACAACCCAGGTACACAACCTATATCTTCGCACATGCGCGTATGTTAGCCATAGGACTAGCAGTCACGACAACTTAATTACGTCACCAATGTGACTACCTACTGCATCCTCGTGAGTGTAGTCCGAGAGCACAAATTACATCATTGAAGTGGCTACCCACTACAACATCACCTCAAGTGGAGATTGCTTAGGAGCACAAATTACGTCACTAGGACGACCTGCATCTCACACGTGCTATGGCACTCGCTATTTCCTCTTTTGAGGAACATCAATCTAGACAAGTCCAAGCTTATCCCTGAAGTACTCAAAATTCACTTTCGACAAAGGCTTGGTCAACACATTGGCTATCTGCTCATCTGTTGCCACATATTGGAGCCTCATTGCTCCTCTCTGCACCATATCCTTGATATAGTGGTACTTGATCTCGATACGCTTCAACTTGTCATGAAACACTGGGTTCTTGAACAACTTCACACAATTCTGGTTGTCACAGAAAATACAAGTTGCCTCTAACTTGAGATCGAATAATCCTGCAAGTAACTTTCGTTGTCACACTGCTTCGTAGCTAGATGAACAAGTTGCAATGTACTCTGCCTCGGCTGTACTTAGTGTGTTGCCGCCTAAAACACACTTGGACACGGGTAAGTCTCCCAACCGCTGTGTGTGTTTTCAAGGGCAACTTATGAGTTGAGACCGCACTGTCACCTCGGTTCTAAACTTCTCCGTTTAGACCACAACTCCTAAAGGCCAAGGGGGTTAGTCCCTACTTACTAAGTTCTTTTTTTGAAGAATGTTTTCTGGGAGTTGTAAATTACAAAAGATGACAATCAGTGTGCAGTGATGCAAATATTTTAATGTCAAGCAAGCCCTTTAACAATAAACCAATGATGTATGAAAGAGAGAAACAATCAAATAATCAAAATGACCAGTGCTGTCTCTACTCAGGCTATGGAGTCACAATAATCAACTTCAAATAATTTTCCTAAAGCATCACCTGATTTACCTTAACAAATATACAAGAACATGATGACTTTCAATAAATGAGTAAGTTAAAATAAAGTGATTACAAAGTAGAGAAATGTAAATGATTGTAACAATGTTATGCAAGTGGTCCTGTAAGTTTTAGTAAATTTTATGTCTATCTTTGACTTAGAGAATTGAGGTGTTTGTTGCAAAGAAATGAAATATTCTAGATGTCTACCCCAAGAGACTATCTCCTTCGATTAGAGAGAGAATGTCAGGTGCTCAACATGGGAACACAAGGTTTCCACCTAGCTCCACGGGTCAAACTCGAAACTTGCTGGGTGCTCAACTGGAGGACACAAAGTGCCACGAAGCCCCCTACGGCCTCTACCCCACTAGCTCCATAGGTCAAACCTCTTTTTCTCCTTTCTAACGAAGATACTTATCTGGGTGCCTATTAAATTAGCCAACACAAATCTTTGCCCTTCCTCGTCACCCTAGATCGGTTGAACCGGCGGCGGGAGAGGATACGGGGCAAAAATGTGGCTTGTGGTAAATTTTATCCTTAAAGAAAAAATAAATAAAACAAGCCAAGCACGATATCACAATGGAGGTAGAGGCTACTCGATTATGAGGTGCGGGCAAAAGGAAATAAGCAAATACTTTAAATAAAATGCTAGCCAACGCGATATTGCAAGGATGACAAAGCCAAATTACTTACAAGGTGCGGGCAAAAATTAAAGAATAAAATAAAAACAAAATGAAACTCTAACTAATCTAAAACCCGCGCCAATCAACAATTGCTTATGCAAAGGTGGGCAAGCCCAACTTCTATTGCTAGCAATGGATGGCAAATAAATGAGACTTGATTAATCTGAAAATGCAAAGCAAGAAATCAAGTCCAAGAGACTCTGTTGGACTTGTTACAAAGGCTGAAATTTCAGCGTAAAGAAAGAGGTAAAAAGAGTGAGAAAAACCGTGTTTTTTCCCTTTCTTGAGATGTCCTTGAAGCTCTTCCTTTGGGGTGGCCTTAAAACTCTTCTATGGCTGCAATTTGACAGAGTTTTTCCTTGTTTTGTCTCTAACCTGCTAAAACCAGCAAACAAAAAATGATAAAATGTGCCCAAAACCATTTTGGGGAAGTTAGTATGTTAGTGTAATATTTATACAAAGTTGCCAAATGAATAATTTTGAGAGAACTCGGGTATAAAATGGTTAAAACTAGATTTGAAACACTCCACAAACTAAAACTAAAATGCAGAAATTTGTATGTAAAGAAAGAGAAAAATGGTCCTTTGTTCTTCAAGAAGTGAAGCAATGGGGCATCCAACCGAGGAATCCCACTCTTCAATCCAAACAACTTGCAACTTGTAAGATTTTCACTACAAAACTACTAGAAGGTGAGAATCAAATAATGAGCAAAGAAATCATAAACTTTAAACTAGAAAATACATGAACTTCTTTTGCTACAAGAATAAAAACTCACAAAACTTATGGAATACAAATACCATAAATCTTACCAAAGCAAATTAGTATGCTTCCTTGGCCAACCAAACTTGTGCAACTCCTTAAGCATGGAAGCAAATCATCAATAAGAACAATGGACACGAGATTCTTCCAAAGATTTTGATTACCAAAGCCAAATGGCTGAAAATTACAATGGCCCAAGCAAGAGCAAGGGAAAGAATGAGAGCATGAGCAAGAGAGTGGGTGTGAGTGTTTTTTTGTGTAACCTAAATAAGGAGGGGAAGCCTCCTTAAATATGAAAAATGAAAGAGAGAGGCTCTTTGCATGCTAGACAAGTGTCACAAGGGAGAGAGGGGGGGCGATTTTACTGAAGGAGGGCAAAAGCAAGGTTTGAGATCTCAAATATGGGGAGAGAAACCCCCAATTTAATATTTCCAACCTTATTGTTATGTCAAATGGGGAAGAAACCACCATAGTGATGCCCTTTCCATTGACTTTAGCTCACCCAACCAATCAAAGAGAGAAGGGGGCACCCCCCTAGATTCGACAACTCAAAACTTGTTATATGCTTGCTTGGGCGGTCTCCTTTGGGTCTTAAATTTGTCTTAGGAACATAATATAAACATTAGAACCTTTACTTGGCCACCCCAAGTGACTATAGTCACTTTTCCAAAATTGGGCTCTTTAATTAAATGCCCAATTTCTTGATTTCCATGACTGACCTGGGAAAAAGTGACCAAAACCATAGTAATACTTGTCCGAATGACTTCAAATTTGGCCTAAGTGTGTAGGGGGTCTCATGCCATTTGTCTTGAGTACCCATACCCCTATACAAAATTAAAAAAGGACCAAGTAACCCTCTTTTACATTACAACAAATTGTCCTGAGTGACAATTTTTAATGACCAAAGAGTAAAAAAAACTATGCAAAACTTAATGAAATTCCATGAGACTCTGGATAATGTCTAGCATGGTAATATAGAACATTCCTAGGACCCAATCACCCCGTGGACTCAATCACTAGAACACCTTTCACCACTTTGGAGGTAGTTTTGAGTGAAAAACTCAAATAATTAAAATCTCTAAAAATATATTTTAATTATCCAAGTGAAAAAACACTCGATGAAAGGACTTTCCTAATGACTAAGTCTTAGGTGATTAAGTTACCAAAAACTAGAACTTCATGCTGACATATCCTTACAAAATCCCCTGCAGGGGTGCAGAAATTTCATAGAGAGAAGAAGAGAAGAAGAGCTGCCACACTTGATAAAATCATTAAGTACTTCATTCTTATCTTCAAGGCACATCCAACATTTGCATGGTACATCATTGTCCACCTAGTTGGTTTTGGTGGTCAACATTCTGGCTCCAACTGTGGGACGTGTGCTCGATCTGGTATTCAAGCAAGGAGAGGATACAAGAACTCTAGGAATCTTTGGTTCTAATAATCTGTAAAAACATCTCAACTTTATAAGAAAACCTTAGTAACACAAGTTCTATGAAAAATTCCAATGAACCATAGGTTGATTTATTAGAAATTAAAAGAAACCTAGATACAAAAAAGAAATGCAGAAAGTAAATGTTCACTTTAAGAAGCTTATTTTCCTATTCTAAGCTAAACAAAATAACATCTTAGGTAAACCCAAATATTCAATGCAACCACCTAAGCATTTTATTGACCTTAAAAATATTTGTCTTGGCATTGGTTACTAGTGAAAGCAAGGACATATTTATTAAGAAATGCAAACCTGCGTGATGATCCAGAATGGGCAGGCGAGATGGGGAATTGTAAGCATGGATAATGTGATCAAATTGCTTCCCAAACTGACAGGTTTTTCCACAGGCTTCTTCTATCCAAGATTGGATAGGACTAATGTACACATTTGTTTGATGAGGCACATCGACTACTCCATCGCACTGTTCAAGAAGGGCTATTGAATGATAATTCTCTATATAAGCCCCAAGCTGCGCCAAATCATAAGGAACCTCTGCACGCGAATATGAAAGCTGAGACTGTTCTTCCATTAATTGCGCCCAATCTAGATCTTCATTGTATTCTTTCTCCAAGTCTTTATTATTGATACTTGTGTACGGTTCTGAATGACAAGGCTTTGAATAATCATATGGAAAATTTGAACATTCACCTTTCATACCAAGATCCCCCAAAGTCTCAAGATCCACACTATCAAAAAACTGCTCATGCCATATTTTGTTAACTTAATTAATTCTGATTCCATCCTTTATATTTTCCGGAAGCTAACAAAAATAACATGATCCTTTACACTATGTACACTGTCCACATTCTGAAAAAACACTGATTCATTCTGGCATGCCTCGACTGTCTTTTCTTCTAAAACATTCTGAAAATGGTCTGACACTTTACTGACTTGAGGAGAACTTACTAAAGCCTTGGGTGGCTTATCCTTTTGGGCTGGAACCTTTACACTCTCTGCTACAGGATCTGATACCTTTACATTACTGATCCAACCCCCTAAATCCATACTCAAATTATTACTTGAAAATACACTTTGTTTAGGGGTAAGTTCATGGTCACATGTTTCTTCTACTTTGTCCATATTTCTAGTCATGCAAACCATGTCCTTGCTATCTTCTACTGATTCCAATAAATCTTCATTATTGTCAAACACACATTCCAATAACTCCGAATCTCTTCAGTATCTTCACAACATATTTTCCTTCACTTAGGAAAATTTCATCTAGATTCTGCCACACCACTAATCCCAAGAATCATGCCAATATTATTGAACTCTGAGACCTACTCCCTCTCAGTGTGGGAAGACATCCGGTATGACTCTGAGCATATCCCTAAGATATCGAGGCAAATAACCCTTGCCTGGATAGAGGCTAAATGATAATGTCTCTGAATCTGTCTCCGCAATTCGTGCTATAATCACTCCATCTGAATTGGAGCTTTTGTGCTCCCTTTGAAACTGAGCATCATGCTCCCTTTGCATCTGGACATCTTGTACTAGAGTGACTGGTATCCTTCTCTGTTGTTGATCTTCTATATATTCATCTATGTCATCTCACATCAAATGGGTCTACTAAGATGAACTTCAGGGTCACTAGATACCAAGATCCAC
>LPNX010819038.1:39644-90432 GCA_001517045.1 Pseudotsuga menziesii
CTGTAGCATGAGCATGATACCTCTTCTTCTTCCCTTTCATCGCATGGATTTTCCCCTTGGGGCAATCTCTTTCAAGATGTCCTTTCTCATCACAAGTGTAACATCTGTAGTTTGAGTAGTCCTTTTGAGGTCTATGATTCTTTTGGAATCTTCTAGGCTTGTTGTGAGTGTTTTGTTAAATGTACAACATAAGAAGTCATTCTCCAGACTTGTGTGGTTTCAAGTCAAGGACTTGTGTTGTATCAAGTCCGAAACTTGTGTTGTATCAAGTTAAGGACTTGTGTGGTATCAAGCATAGTTTTAAAAATCGGAATTGGACTCGGAATCGGTTGAGGGTCAACTCGGAATCGGAATCGGAATCGGTAATGAATCGGTCATAAATCGGCCGATTTGAATTTAATGAATCGGTTTGCTAAAAAATACATCAAATATTTAAATTTTAAAGAAAAACAACATTTTCAAGATTATAATCCATGATTTCAAGGCATTGAAGACAAAATAACCAAAATATGCTCATGTATATACCATATAAGAGTCAATATATCAAAATGGCACAAAGTGTACTGTAATCTGGAGTCTGTGACTGTACTCTGTGCAATACATAAATGATAATACATGTAACATATCTAGGATACTAGAACAAAATACATAATCCATGAGGCCTACGCGGTTAGGCCCTATATAGTAAAGGCTATATGGCCTGGAGAGTCCAAAAAACATGCTACATAATCAACTACATAAATGATAATACATCATCAAACTCAGCACCACTGCTAGAACGAGAACTAGAAGAAGAACCAGAAGGACTAGCAAATGCATCATGATCTGGCTCAGTCTCGGGCTCATCAGGATCAAAGTCATCTACTAATGAAGTAGTAGTATTGGCTGAATGTCGACGTCGTCGACGACTATAAGTACGAGGTCCTGATCGGCTAGTGCCTGCCATGCTTGGCACTGCTCTCTCAGCATCTACACCTGTATGAACTGATGGCATCGACAGTAAAGGATCTGCATCCAACGGAACATCCAGCAAGTTCTCCAGCTCAACATCTAAGTCATCACCAAACTCTAACGGTTGGGTCTCCACTACCCATTCTGAGTTTGGATCTATATCATCCAACACAATGGGGTCCGTATTAGGTCTTTTGCTCATCAATTGGTTGCGCCTGAGTCGGAGGTTGTACTGCACAAAGACTAGATCGTTTAACCGTTTTTGCTCTAAACGGTTTCTCTTCTTTGTGTGAATCCGCTCAAACAAAGAACTATTGCGCTCACACCCAGAAGAGCTGCAGGTTTGACTCAGGATCAGAATTGCAAACCTTTGCAATAGTTTAGTATGGTTACCAAATACCTGCCACCATTGTGCTGCAAATGTGAAGAGTCAAGGTAGTTAATAACTTAATTCAACAATTTAAACTTAATTCAAGGTAGTTAATAAATTTAAACTTTAAAAACATAAGTTAATCAACCAATGGAAATGTTTACCTGGTTGGTCTTTCTCTCTTGAAATCTTAGCAACATTATTGGCAAAGGTACCTGTGGCAGTGGTGAAAGAGTTGATCTGTCGATGTATCTCCAATTGGTCCGCCTCATTTGGGACCATGTGCTCAAGGCAAGAATACAATCCATCTGCTACCTCCCCAGTCGGATCTGGATCAATATGCGCTCTATATTGATACCTTCGGTTAAGAAAATACCCAGCTGCATGTATAGGGCGATGGAGTTGATTGTTCCATCTCCTATCAATGATCTCTCAAATAGGCCCATACTTGGCCACTCTATCTTTGCATGCTGCCTTTATCTGCTCCTTTGCTTGATCCATAGCTTCATAAATGTAGCCCATGGCCAATTTTTCCCCATCAACCAACCGCAACACCTTAACAAGTGGCTTAGAAATTGCCACAACCTCTGTTGCTCTTTTCCAAAATGAAGAGCTTTTAATTCTTTTCTTGGTGTCTTTTCCATCTTGTTTGAGGGCCCATTGGGATGAATTCCATTCATCATTTGAAAACATTTTTTCTAAGTTCTGTGCTTGGGAAATGAGAGATTGCAACGTAAGGAAGTGAGTTGCAAATCTAGTAACTGCAGGCCTAACAAGCTCCCTGCCCCGTGTTTGTCTCCTCATCAAGCTCAATACCCAACCGTGGTTGTAGATGTATTTGGTGATGCTTTTGGCATGCTCTATAGTGTCCTTGATCCAATCTTGTTTGCATATGTCCTCAAGCATGAGGTCTATGCAATGTGCCACACATGGAGTCCAGAATATGGTTTTATGTTTTTTCTCTAACATCTTACCAGTAAGAACATAGTTAGAGGCATTATCTGTGATGATTTGTACAACATTACTTGCCCCCACCTCCTCAACAACGTCATCCAAAAGACGAAATAATAGATTTGCATCTTTCACCTGATCAGATGCATCACTTGATCTCAAAAACATGGTTCCTCGTGGGCAAGAGACAAGAAAGTTTATGAGAGTACGACCCTTCTGATCGGTCCATCCATTTGACATGATAGTGCATCCTGTTCTGACCCATGACTGTTTGAAGTCTTTCAAGTATTCTTCTATTGACACTATTTCTTTTTGCAAAAGAGATCCCCTCAAGTCATGCATACTAGGGCCTTTGAAGCCCTTACCAGCAGCTATAACAACATCCCACATAGGTTGGGAATAAGAAGAGCGTGCAACATTGAAGGGGAGATCAGCATCATACCACCATCTAGCTATGTACTCATAGGCAACTTCTTTGTATTTCTTCTTCCAATGGTCATCTAAGGTGGGATGAACATGTGTTGGAGGCATATGAGAAGCATTGGCACTAGCAGAGGATGTAAAATAGCTTTGAATGCCACCCTTCTTTTTTGATTTACCCTTCTCTTGTGTAGTATCGGAGGGTGCAACATACCCAAAAGGATCCCTAAGATCGGTAGAAGGGATAGATGAAGAGCCTTCAATTGAACCCGGAGCATAGGTCCCACCCATCATTTCAGCAAGCCTCATCTTCTTTCCTACTTCTTCCTCCATCTCTTTTTGCCTAGCCTTAGTCTCTTCAAACTTCTTAAAATATTCTTGCATATCAGCTCTAATTTGTCCAATGACATTTAGTGGAGCTTCACAAGCCTTCACTTGCCCTTTGATGTCAGCCAAGTGTTGTTTAAGCCTGTAAATTCCACCACCCTTAATCAACTTCTTGCAATACTTGCAATACATAACCCCATCAACAACATCTGCATGGGCCCATGCCGAATCTTTTGCTTTTGGGGCCATTTTGGAATCCAGATAGGCTGAAAGTTGAAACAACAACGAGCATTAATTCCTCAAAAAAACATAATAAAAAAACAACATTAATTCCTCAAAAAAAAGTCTAAGTTCTAATATGGATCATCATAGTAGCCACATTGTTTAAATTTCATTGAGAACTGAGAACTTTTAAATGCATTGTTATTTGATCATAGTAGCCACATTTTTTTAATTTCAAAGTTTGAAAGGGTTATGGCAAAAAATGTCATATATGTTATCTTTAAGTTTGTTTTTGGGAGAATCAAGGCCTATTTGAAAAATAATTTGGGAGAATCAAGGCCAATTTGTCATATATGTTATCTTTAAGTTTTCTTGAAAGAATAGTCAAGGGTCGTGTGGCAAAAAACTGACAAGAATTGTCATATAGAAAATTATTTATTGGTATGGAAATTAAAGATCGGTTAGCCACAAAAACATGCATAAATGTAACCAAGCTAGTACAATGATGGAATATGGTTATTTAAAGTTTTGCCATTTACTCACTTGTTTGCCACTGTGTGACTGTCCAGACTCCACAGTGCTGCGGCCTGCCCACTCCAAACTTCAAAGCTCTACTGTTAAGCCACTGTCCACAGTGCTGCCCACTCCACAGTCCACACCTCGAAAATAAAATGAGTCAAACGGTAAACCCCGTCCAAGTCCTTGGCACTTGCTCCACGTTTCAACTTTCAAACAAATAAAATGATTCTTGACTGGTCCAAGTTCTTTTTTGTAGTTGTGCACTGTTGGGTAGTTAGGTTAGGGAATGGGATAGGTTAGGAGTCAGGACCTAGGTTAGGGAACCGTATAGGTTAGTAAAAATTTAAAAAATAAAAAAAACAAAGTAAAAAATAAAAAAAAATGTGACTTTTTCCAAACCAGACCGGTCAGGCTCGAACTCGGTTGGTTGGACCGGTTAGTTACCGAACCGGACCGGTTTGGTACCAAACCGGCTGGTTTGGTAACTAACTGGTCCCCGATCCGGTTAACCTGTCGGTTTGACCCGGTTTGGTTCCGAACCAGTGAACCGGCCGGTTCCGAAACCGATTTGGCCGATTTTTCAAACTATGGTATCAAGTTAGGACATTGTGTTGTATCAAGTCCTATCTATGCCCTCATGTATTGAGGTGGGATGCATGTACTGTGATCTTGTGTTGTATCAAGATTGGAGTCTTGTGTTGTATCAAGATTGCAGACGTGTGTTGCATCAAGTCTAGACTTGTGTTGTATCAAGTCAAATGATTCTCATAGATGGGTACCCTATGAGATGGATCTTTTGTGTTGTATCAAGACTAGAGACTTGTGTTGTATCAAGTCATGAGGATATACTATGTGACCTATTATTAGTCATGGTCACTTGGTGCTATAAGTCTCCTTTAAGGATTAGCTACACCTAGAGTGAATTACTTTAGCACATGACTATATGGCCCAGGGTAATACATACGATCATTAGCATGGAACAATTCTTTTGAGTATGATATGATAAGATGGTGAATTAATTAATACACATATGGACCAAGCAGTATTTAATTAATGATAATGAGATATAACATAGAGAAAGAGAATGAATTCGAATTGCACATGTATGCCTCACGTGAATTCGAATTATGAAGGCCTCAATTAAGCCTAAGTTGTAAATAAATAACGTGTTAGTTAAAGAAGGAACATCTCCTTGATTCATGCAAAGTGTTTGTGCATGGGTGACACTGATTGTGAAGTACCAAAGACTTTCAGTTAGTCTCCTAAATTTATGGTCATACATTCAGTTGAAGATTGAGTTCAGTTCAGTTAGTTCACAATCAGTTCAATCAGTTCACATTCAGTTTAAGAAGTTTACATCAGTTCAGTTCAGTTCACATTCAGTGCATATAGCTCACATTCAGTTCATGTCAGTTAGCATCTAGTTAAAGCTAATTAAAGGAGGGTGCATATCTTGTCCATGCAAGAGAATCTGAAGTGTTAGTTGGGAACTGGAGTTTAGGAGGGTGCTAATGTCTGCATGAGAGGAGTTCTAGTGCATGCTACTCTGAGTGAATGCGCCATGTATGATCTCAGTGTGTTTACTGAGCCTTAAATTCGCCCCCTTCTGCATGATCTCAGTGTGTTTACATGATCTCAGGCTTGCTATTAATAGGCGAGGCATATGGCAAGTTCAACACAGTTTGCATTCGGTTGTTTTTGTAGGGTTGCTTTGGATCTCTCTTCTCTATTGCTATGATGACATCTCTTATCGGGCAATCTGCTTATGTGTTGTGAGTCATTCTCTGCAAATATATCTATCATATTCAAAGAATTGCTGTGTTTTTTCATCCTCCATGTTTGGAGGGTTTTCCCAGGGTATATCTTGTCTCTTATGGTGATTGTTTTATGTGGTTGATTTATTCTTGAAGATTCATATATTGCTGATATAAAGAATGATATGTGGCTGATTTAAAGATTCATAGATGGCTGGTATAAAGTTGATTATGTGGCGGATATAAAGTTTCTTATGTGGCTGATTTAAAGTTTCATAAAGTGCTGAAATTGTTTGATAAATTTTTTGAAGTTCAAGCAGCCTCGATTTTGCTCAAACATTAACATGTTCTTCTTTTTTGCTCTTTTCCTTCTTTGCATGAACACTTCATGATGTGTTCATGAAGTGTGTGGTGGCCAGAGAGAAGCTCCCGGATTGGAGCAAGTTGTGGGATGACTTTACTCTGGAAGAGATTCAAGAGGGGTATTAGAGCAGAGATCAGGAGAAGGAAGATGAAGAAGAGAACCTTGCCTTAACATCCAAGAGCCAAGGAACGTCAAAGAAAGGCTCTTCTGAAGACATCTCCTAAGACAACAAAAAGAAGAAGACCAGTAAGGTGAAATGCTTTGCATGTAATGAGCTAGGACATTATGCTAGACAATGCTGTCATAGGAAGAAGGGAAAAGGGAGAAAGCATGTGGCTGCTGCAACTGCGATGGATGACTTTGCAGCTAAATTAGAGAATGAGTTCTCTATCTTTGCAACGGTGATAAAAAGAGAGTGTGAGGCTTCTCTTAGTAGGCCTACTTGGTATGAGATGTCACTGTTAGGAGGATATCTTGGTTTAGATGGAGCAACTTCTGAGGATGATTCTAGAGGAGGTTCTTCCAGAAGTACCTTCCTCACTAAGATAAAGTGTTAGTGTTTGGTAGCTTTCTAGGTACGTTTACATTGGTGGTGTTTAGCAACGTAGAAGGGGTTGAGTGAAACTCTCTAGAAAACCTTGTAATAATGTCTTTTGAACTACTCTATGGTCAATGGTATTAGAGGGTCCATGGTAATGTGTGTCCCGTGGAACTTCGTGTCCCATGGAATTGACCATGTTATTGAGAGTTGTATGATAACACAATAATCAAGAGTGAGTCATATCTCTTGAGTGACGAGAGTGAGTTATATCTCTTGTGAGTGATAGAAGTGTGTCATATCTTCTGTTGGGGTTTTTCTTTTTTGCTAAGGGTTTGGGCACAATGAGAGTCAAGAGTTTGAGATCCAGTGAGTCATATCCAGAATCCTGTCATTGTAAGTCCCGATTAACAAATTTGCTGTAAAAGACAAAACTATTGAATGTTTTCCCCATTTGGGTTTCTAGGGTATCTATTGTGTTTGTTTTTCTCTATTTATGGTTGCTTATCAATGTGTTACATTTATCTTTTCAGTAATTGTGAGTTAATTTTATTACTGGCTTAATATAAAGGATTGAACTTGTAACCATGATCTGGTGAGCTAAAATTTTTCACAAATACACTTCATGATTTTCCCCTTTACTTATGTCAGCTCAGCAAGACTGAGAGAAAGATAGGCCAGTGCACACTCCTCTCCTGGTCATATATCGACATAAGAGTGAATAAGAATGAATGTGTTGTGAAAGGACTCTCCCCTTCCTCTATTTATATGAGAGGTAAGGGAGGCCAACAATGCTATATGGGCACAAAACCTTACTTGCAACCTACATGAGCCCTTGTAGCCCGACATAGATGAGACGTCTACTTTAAAGTACATGCACTATGCTCCAAGAGTCCAAGGTGATGTTGTACACAATAAGGGCTCAAAGATGATGTAGCTACACAAGGTAAGTCATGCCTCTGTCTCAAGCTTCCACAAAGTCCATCGATCCTCCTAAATGATGTACTCCATTGGATAAGCTACCTCCTAAAACTACGAATTCACTAGTGCTATCAAGAGAATCTTTGGAAAGAAGCGCCACTGTCACCTCAATGTTAATTTCCCACTCTTTTGAACAACTCTCAAGACCAAGAGGGGTTTTCCTAGGTTTGGTTAGAGTTGGTTTAGAGAGAGCTAAGGGACATGAGATTAACCTAGTTATGATGTGTGATGTGTGTTACTTAGTTTATTTCCGAAAGAGAGCATTTAATCATTAATGGTGGCCTTGTTAACCTGATTCATTCATATTTAAAGTCAATGTGATTTTATTGTTGCCGCGTAATTTGCACCTTGGGTCACGTGGCAGAAATCTTCATGCCACTGGGTGCGACCTTGGGGGCAAGCAAGAGTCAAGTGCTGTCACTTGATCTTGACTCCTCCGTCTAGGATTTCTCCTACCAAAGCCAAGGGGGGTGGTCCTTATAAAAATAGTTTAAGGTTGTTAATCTATGAAAGGAAAACAACTATTCTAGGAGTTAAGATAATGTAAATATTCAAACTAAGACCTTTGCAAATAGCTTAGAACAACACCATGTAAAATAAACATTCCATTTAACACATAATTAACTTAGATACCAAAAGTAAATAAATGATGCAAAATAGACTAGTGCTAATGGAGTGCTTGCGTATAAGGGGTTGCTGGTGATGTCTCGAGAATGTATTGCAATTGTCTCGTTGGTCAGTTTAAATTTTTTTAAATGAGTAGATTAGGCAGTGGGCTAATTGTTGACCAATTTTATTAAAATGGTAATGATCTAGTTATTAAGGGAAGAAGGTATTCCAGATACACCCGATGGGTACGAGGAATATGACCGAATTTACTTAGAAGTGGTTCTCACAATGACATGTGGGCTAGATGGAGTCATGGGATTGTGTTGAACACTATACCAACAAGGATGTAGCCTAACGGGGCCCCATTGTCGCTTTCTAGTTGTTCCTGCTTCACTTGAAGACTTTGCCCACGACCTAGCTATATCGAAAGAGTGTCGAATTTTCACTTGGGGATTAATTGGAATATTAAACTAATTACTAGTCAGTCTAATCCCTTCTGGATTGTCCCAGGTTCCATCCATAGGCCTGCAGTGTTCACAAGAGCATACGAGGACTAAAGCCTTGTTAATTTTAAGAGTTTTAATTCAAACATATGTTGTTTAAAAATCTCAATATCAATACTCTCGTTTCCGAGAACATGGTCGGATTACAAGTTTTTGGAATTTTTTTAATGACTTCTGAAAAGTACGAAAGAAAGGTAGGTCCTGAAAGGATTGAATCTTCAAAATTTCGGCAGAACTTCCTTCTACCTATTCATCAAATTGCAGAAATGAGTGACCAAATGTAGCACTAAGATGCCAAATAAACATTTAAAAGCATAAAATGTTTTGCTAGCTTCAAGTACCGAAAGATGGACTTTTTGTTAGATTGAAAACTAGACTTGAAAAATCGATCTAATTGTAATATATTTGACTTAAAAGACTTAGATCTACTTTAAAACTTCATACTCGATAAAAGATTTAAAATTTTGATTCATAACTTGCTTCAATTCTAGCATGAGGATAGTAACCAGAACAATTTTAATTTTATAAAGAGAGAATAAGAGAAGGAATGCTCCAAAGCTCGAAAACTTTGGGCAATGGAGTCTTCGAGTGGAGAGTAGAGGGATTTAGATCTTCCAACAAGATCGCAAAGATGTGGGAGATTCAAGCAAGATCCACCACTTCTTCAAGCAAGATCTACTTGCACAGCTTGAACCAAACTTCAAATAAAGTGTTATATCATGTATCACTTATACAAGAGGTTAGAAAAGTATGCATACACACAAGTAAAACATACACTTTCTCGATCTCTACGCATAAGAAAATAAAAGAACTAAACAAGTAAACAAACTTGATTATTCTTTCCTATTGATTAGCATAAATCCTACCAATGACAGTTTAAACACTTAATGAAATGAAGCATGAAACTTATATAGGTATACCTCATACAATCATAAAAATCATCCTAACGCCAATGCAATACACGAGTATGCCTCCAAAGCCTCTTTAGCAGGAGCATCATTGATAGAGCGGTTATACATAGCCCATAGAGCACTGGTTGCATTTGGATAGGATATGATGGTATATTTTTGGTACTTGGTATGAGAGCACTTTAGGTGATTGTTCCTTGGTCGGATATGGTTAGATGTGGTGGACAATACATTTAGCCTAGGTAGGTAATTAGTCCTTTGGCATTTCATGTTGTTCTTTAGGTACAACTCTAATAACAGTTGAAGCTTATCTGCATTAGTAATTTTCCTTGATAGTTTTATGAAGTGTAGGAAAGCAACGAAAAAGTAAATATTGCTTGTAATATTATGGGTTGTTCCCAACCAACTATTTCAGCTATGGTGTCCAACTGGATTGGGGGGCCTCAACTTTCTGGATGTAAGTATAAACTTCCTTTTGGACCCCATTCGACAAGAATTAATTGTTATACAGACTCACTCCATATAATTGAAAAAGGTAGGTTCAAATAGCACTGCCCTGACATTCACAGATATAACTCAAAAGGCAGGCACCCATAGAAAGAAGAGCCCATAGGTGGGGATTGGGGTCTAAATAATAGCAATAATAAAGAAGGTTATCAAGAATAGTCCTCGTTGCATATTCCACTAAATGTTCGGTTCAAAGGTGAGGTGCTAAATAAAAAGAATCAACGAGGAGCAGGAAGCGGAGCCGTCTTCCCTTTGGTCAGTAGTGGAGCAACATAATTTTTTTTTTTTAAAAGGTGGGGTATAAAGAGTATTGAAAATAAGTTTCTAAATAAGATCCCTCAAAAGGCACCCAGAGATCAACCTAAAAGGGCGGGTTCTAAAGAAGATCGAAAAGTAAGGATTGAAAAAAAGATACCTGAACGCACAAGTTGTGGCTGTCAAACTTACTTTCTTCCTGTAGGATGACTAAAGTAGTAATACCAATGCTCTGAGTCCCTAAGCCCGTAACATATCTGAAGTAAGGCAACATTTAATCCAAAGGGTAGCTCCCACACACTTAGATCCTACGACAGGTTGTTTCTGTGCCACTGATAGTAATTCACAATGTTCCCCCAAGTTTCCGGGACGCGGGAGCGTGGGAGCGGGGAAACGCACGGTGGGGGCGTGTGGAGACTACCCCCAAATTCTAGGGAAATTTGAGGGGGGCGGGGAGCGGGGGGGCGTCAAGGTCATAAAAATTATAAAAATATATATAAATTAAAAATAAATAAAAATTATAAATGCTAGATAATAAATATCATAAATCCTAATTTAATGAGACTGTATCTTCATAGTCAGAATTTAAATATAAAAAATTACACCTCGAACATGCATTAGAAATTTGCATTCACATTTCCATTAAATTAAATTAAGCAGGATTAAAAAAGTTGAGACTAATACAGTATGATCTCAATAAAAGATCCTAAAAGGAATGCTATGGTAAGAGAAACTAATGAGAAAGGACACAGGAGACACAGAACGAAGTCCAGATGTACGGGTAGAGGTAGAGGCTCTCCATCGAGCTAAACGTATAATACATCACTATGCCATAGTTAAGTTGCAGCCTTGTAGCAGAGTTCACTGCATTATGGAACCATTCTAGCTGTCATAGATCCCTGTACCGATCTTGTAGGATAATTTAGAACTGGTTATCAATGGTATTGCAAAAATGCCATATGCTGTTTGTTAAAATAATTTAATCAACAACTTACAGTCGATTAAAAATATCTTGCCGACGAACCACGAGCTCCTTCAGGCTTCAAGCTGGCGACCCACGAGCTGGGAGCTCCTCTCCTTCACGCCGGAGACCACGAGCTCAATGTCTGCAAGAATGCAACACTCCACTCCTGCAAACTCCCATTCACTCACAGCAGTCACAGTAGTCACGAGCTCAGGCAACCTCCATTCACTCACGCGGCAGCCTCACTCAGTCACGGTAGCGGAAATGAGGAAATGAACGAGTCACGAGGAAGGTAAGATGCATAATTTAGGGTTTAGTTTTTGATTTATGCTTTTTGTTTTTGTATTTTTTTAATTTCGAATTTTAAAAAATTTAAAAATGCAAAATCGTGGGGGGGCGTGTGGGAGCCCCCCCCGTCTTCGGGGAGGGGCGTGTGGGCGCCCCCCACAAGCGGGGCGACGTTCAGAGCTAGGAGGCGCACCCCCTCCTGCGTTTCCGGAAGTTTCGCTTTTTGGGGGGCGTGAGGAAATGTTTCTGGAGGAGCCCCCAAGCCCCCGGGGCATGGGGAGCGAGGGGGGCGAGCCCCCGACCCTGGGGGGCGAGTTTCTGTGGAACACTGGTAATTCAGTATGCTGAGAAAGGTAATACAAAAGGTCTGATGCCTACCTACCCCCCCTCCTATATTAAGGTTGTAGTTTAAAAGGAAGATCCAACGTTTCCAGAACAGTTGCTTGGTAGCTGTCTAACTGAAAGTATTCCTGCTTTCCCAGGTCTTGCCTCCTTCCCTTATGACTAGAATGGAAATGAAATGTAAGTAAACTACCCATTGAACTATACAATTGATTTCGCTCGAGTGTATGTGAACCCCTGATTGAGCCAGTTGATGTAAGTTAAGTGTAGGTAACCACTGAACTAGTTGCTTCCACCCACTGAAGTGAATGCGTTGCTTTTCTATAGTTGATTGCTTCCCATCCACTGAAGGAGCTTCCACTGACTAAACTAATTGATGTAAGTTCTGCATAAGTGAACCACTGACTGAACAAGATTGGTTGATTGTCTCTAAAATCCATTTAATTTTGATATAGATAACGGAATACTATTATATCCAGCATATATAATATTGATATGCTTATACTCGGAAGAAAGAATTATCAACGATGAGGCGAGGGTGAACTGCTCCCCCCCGGTTAAATTTATAGTAGGCGAGAGTAAGTTACAGATTGAACAAGTTTATTGCTTCCACCCAGTTATACCTTATAGCTTCTAGGTTAAAAAGAATAACTATGGCGCCATTGTAGCATGGTATAGTATATAATTTTTTTTGCGTGTCAGAAAGCGAGAAGGTTTTTATTGTTATACATTTATTAAAGCTGAACTGTGGCTATTATCATTCTATACTTGGAATATTCATATTTATTTACATATTACAGTTCAATAGTATGATGTATTCAATAGACAATCCAGTAGTCTAAATAATACTTGAAACAATACCGTTGTTTGGGTTGTGTCCCCCTGGCAACATGGTAATACACCAGCTGAGGGATATAGTGCCTTCAGAGCTGTAAAACTAGATTATATGTTCTGAGATGGTAGGATGGGATAGATGGATCATCGCTGCGATCACCCCGGTTCTTCCCATTAGCAACAGTTCCAAGGGTTAATAAACACAATGCCCGAAGCTATTGCTATAAGCGTGGAGCATTACAAAGGTAGTCTAAGTGAGGCAAGCAGTATCTCTTTGTAAGTTGTGAAATATAAGAGGTGATTGGTAAAAGAAAAGGTACTAACATGAAAGCATATCCTAGCAAAGCTGGTTGTCTAAATTCCTCAATTGTATCTGGAGGTTTAGCCCGACCCGAACAATAGCAATCGATAGCGTTACCCCCCTAAGGGTTCATGAAGTTAGAAAGATTAATGAAGGCAATTGGTTATTAAATAAATGTATACCATTTGATTCTGGCCTTGAAAGGCATTGGGAGGAATATATTTCAGTTTGAGGAGAATCAAGTAGTATCCTGCCTTTTTTGCTTTATTTCTCACTAAGGGTTCAACCCTGTGCTCGAGTAAGGTCCTGGTCTTGAGCTTTGTGAAGGAAAGTTTATCCCAACCCTACCTAGGTGGTTTGTTCGCAGAGCAACACTCCATTCCTCGGAGAAATGTACCCTTTCCCTTTATTACGAGTAGATTCTACTTGAATATGTGGTGTTGCACTGCTCCAAAACCAGTTCTAATCAATGACTTGAGAGGGGGAAATCCATGGATAAAATGTTAGAATTATCTCTTGATCCGTCAAAGTGTAAGATGGATAGAGTATTGCTGCAGTAGCATTCTATTCTTTTTATCCGAGAAGGTATAATAATTCTTAGTGAACAAGACTATTTATTCCTGCAGCATCGATAGAGATACGACTCAAGCAGTAGGCAGAACAATATAATTGAGTATGTCACTTCTCATTCTAGATGGTACAATCCTCTATCTACCGAAGCAACCTGCTGTAAACCTGATGTTAGAAGAAAGATAAGCCTTCTGTTTAAAGCTGATTTCCCCGTGCACCAAATAAATTTAGCTTAGGAGCTATTATTATTGGAAATATCCATTTTCATGCAACTGAGGCAACCTTTGTTCTATTCAATCACTTCCTCCATCCAAGCTTAGGAGCATCATATTTCGTCGCAGCTATAGCACTTCTTTATCTCATCCAAGTAGAATAGCTTGGTTGGGTACATACCGATTCATGCAGCAAGTGGATTCCCCTACCTCAAGAGATAAGCTAGAGTAGTCTATTTCTTGGGGTTATCCACCGAAATCTCCCCATGATTAAACAATTTCACACATAGAATAACACTTTGATGGTCGAACACGTAGGCAGCCACACCCTTGCTTAGCGTCGGACTCCAGTAATTTATTGAACCAGAATGAATCTCCAACGAAGATAGCCATGTAGTTCGGTTGTGCCAGTCTTAAGTGGTGTCACACCGATACGGATTAGCAGCCTATGTTAGCTGGTATTATCTGTTGTATGGGGATGTTCGATGAGAACAAGAAGTGAGAAGTGGAGTATGCCATGATTGGTTCGGTACTGATATAGCTTTTGAATTAACCTTTTTTCTAGGAAATCGAAACTAAAGATTGCACTGGGCTTGTTGTTTCAACCTTTCTCCCATTAGCAATTGAGAAAGCCAATTTCACCTTTTTAACAATTTAGATTCACAAATAAAGAGTATCGGTTGCATTATGTGTTATTCTTCCATTCCTACATAGAGCACCGAAAGCCCTGCAGTTTTATCAATTCCTCTTGAAATCAGATTGCCACAGGGATACAGAATAAGGTATGCCAACCAATATTTGATGTGTAACATTGTATTTGTCTCAGGCTAAGGAACATCGGAATTGTATTGTTCCATGATCTTTTTGTAACTACCTGATGTTGCAACGACATCAACTACTCAACCTCTCTCTTCGCCTTGATGAACCTTATGTACAGGGTCCTATACTTTACGTGAGTGAAATACGAAGTGTAAAGTCATAAGGCAAGCATAACTACATATATAATGAACAACCCCGAGGATAGAAATTCCAAAGTGAACACGTTGCCCACATAACTCCCACTACGAGTTGGTCACCAGCGTAAGTATACGAGGCTACTATGCTTGAAACCTTCGACTCACACTGAATCTAGCATAATTACATATAAAGAATGAACGACTTTTTCTATATAAGTAGTTGATATAAACAGTAAAAATAGGTACAAAGTCGCTCCTCTTCTTATCTATTCCCACCCAACCGGAAGTAAACGCACCTCTATTTCATAGAGCGGCTCGTATCCTCGCTCCTTCGATGAACACTGAATCTAGTGTTATTCCAGTTTTCTTCCATACTGAGTCTAGCATAATTACATATATAAAGAATTCTTGGAATATGACTCACACCGAATCTAGTTATTCTAGTATTTTATACGTAATTATGTAAGTGCTTATTGCTTACGGATCACTCTAAAAAGGAGTACACAAGCTAGTAGTTTGAGCGCCCCCCCCCCTTCTCACACATACCTTCTCCATGTTTGATGATGGAATGAGAACCGAATGGTTGCTTACTTTTCGGTCCTCATTCCATCATCAAACATGGAGAGAGTGCTTGCTTAAATAGAAAATCCAGTATGAGGGGGCGCACTTGGCCAAAGCATGGGATTCATGGCTTGGCGTGAGTTGGATGCGAGCGGGATTCCCATGCTTTGGGGCATAAAAAAAACAACTACCATAATGCCAAAAGCTTAACCTCAAACCAAATCTTTCTTTCTTGGGAAAAACGCCCCTCTTTTGGGAAATGCGCCCCACTCTTTAGAAAAAATCCAATTTGATATTTAAAACCGTTTCTTTCCTTTTGGTGGCTCGTAACTCTTTAGGAATAATTCTATTTACCTTTGCCATCATGTTTCCAACTTTTTGTGAGTTGTCGACTTTATCATTTTTTCCAATTTTTTGGCATTTTTTGGTTTTTTGAGTAATAATTAATTTTGGAGATAAATAATTATTCGAAAACTCAGGAAAGTGAGTGCATTGGGTTAAAAAATGAGCACCCCCATGGCAAAAACAACCTCCTAGTCCCACTTTTATGACTTATAGAAATTTTACATTTAACTTATTAAAAATAAGCCTATAAAAACAGAAAAAAATATATTTTCGGAAATTAAAAAAAACCTACAGGGGACTTAATACATGTTCATAATGACTCAAAAGAATGATTAGCATGGTAATATACATTGACACTTAGGTTTTAATAACCTCCCAAGGCCTAACCACCAAGACAATTATTCCAGCTTTGGAGGTTGAGTGAAAAACTCGAAAATTATAAATCATTGAAAAACGATATATAATTAACAAGGAAAAAACACCCTGGAATAATGTATTAATGACCAAGTCCTATGAAGCCAAACCTTTTATATAAATTCATCATGCTAAGTCGTTTTATTACAATTTCTTGTGGGGTATGAACATGTTAAAATTAAAAATATAAGAAAAAGGGCCTAGGAAGGCCTGCATGGACTTTTGAACTTGGAGTTTGAACAAGTAATTGTTCATCTTTGGCGGCTCACTTGAAAGTCTAACTAAGTGCAACTCAGGTGGTAACATGTATTATCATTGATTTGCAACAGTTAAATTAGATTTTCCCTCTCAACTTGGAAGGATTAGGGATTATCCATTTTGGTGTTTGATCTGGATAATCTACTATTGAAAGATATTGGTCAAGCTCTATTTTGGTCTTTTATTCTTCTTGTCTTTTCATCCCTTGTTTTGGGAGAATAGAAATCAAGAGGCAACTTGTTAAAATAGTGCTTGTGTGTAGCAGGTATTGGGTTATTGAAATCCATGTTGATGGTTTCCGCTTTGATCTTGCTTCCATCATGACAAGAGCTTCAAGGTTGGCTTTTTAAAAAAAATTGCAAAGATGAACTTTATTATTTTAGATTTTATGAATCTTACATGGGTTTTACTGTTAAAGATTTGAATTTTCAGTTTATGGTAGTAAGTTTTGATACCTATCTTTTATGTGTGTTTATTATTTATAGAAAATTGATGGTTCATTTATGGTTATGAAGTTTGTGGGATGGAGCCAATGTGTTTGGAAATGGTACAGAAAGAGATTCCTTGACCACTGGGACCCCTCTAAATGAACCTCCCTTAATTGATATGATCAGCAATGATCCAGTCCTTCATGGTGTCAAGGTAAATTGCATGTATACTTTTTTCTCTGATGTTCTTATTTATCTTTATTGCTTACACCAGATTTGTTGATTGTTCAAACTTCAATATGTTTGAAATAGTGGATGTGCACTGATGCATCCTATGCATTACTTTCTGTAAATCAACTCAATACCAACTAACATAATCTTATCTTTGTGTATTTTACTATTGACTTAATATTAGGTATGTCTTGTACTTTTTGCTGTTGTCGAATCTTTTGCACTGTTGTTGTGAGTGCATTTTTGGTTGAGATAAAACAGGGAAGCTTCTTACTCGTTTATTGTACTTTTTCCTTCTGTCATGACTCTGTAATAGTTATGATAGCTGGGAGACTTGGATTTTATTAGCCTATTTTGTGGAGCATGAAATTCTGAACTGTTCTTTCATAAGCAGTTCTTGTTGTCTGGAACAGCTCATAGCTGAAGCATGGGACATAGGTGGCCTTTATCAAGTGGGCAGCTTTCCGCATTGGAGCATCTGGTCAGAGTGGAATGGGCAGGTAATTTAGTATCCCTATGTTCCCTGTGGGTAATGTACTATTTTAATATCAGTGGTTTGATTGGTTTACTTTGATTATAAATTTCTGATTAAAATGCATATGTTTATGGTTAGTGACTTGGTATGCTCCACCAAATTTACATATTGAGATATTCTAAGTTGGTATGATGTCCCATATTGACATCACCTATATATGGTGGTTAAGTATCTGCATTGATTGCTAATCTGACATGTTCTCCTATATAAAGATGCACAGTGTGTTGTGCAAAGTGAGAAAGGAGCTCACATAAAATTAAAGCAAAAACTATTCTTCTCATCATATAAAGAACTTTCTTTATAAGATATCTGAAAGGCTCTGTGTATTTGATTTGAAATAGATTATACTTAACAGGGAATGGACCATTCAAGACAATGAAACCAACTTAGGAGGTGTCAAGTTATTTGGAAATCTCACTCTTCCTTTGAGATTAGAGTGGTCTGGTGTTTGGTCCTCAATAACAGTTTGGCAATTAAAGGTAGGCTCCATCATTCCAGTCTGGGAATTGGCAGTTGAAGTATTGCAGTTGTCTCAGTTGGTAAATTTTAAGATTATTAATTGAGTAAATTAGGGAGTGGGTTAATTGTTGATCAATTTTATTAAAATGGTAATGATCTAATTATTAAGGGAAGAAGGTAATCCAGATATACCCGAGGGGTACGAGGAATATGTCTGGATTTACTTAGAAGTTGTTCACAGTGACATGTGGGCTAGATGGAGTCGTGGGGTTGTGTCCAACACTACATGATCAAGGATGTAGCCTAACGAGGCTCCAAGATCGCTTTCTAATTGTTCCTGCTTCACTTGAAGACTTTGCCCACGAGTTGGCAATATCGAAAGAATATCGGATTTTCACTTGGGGAATATGAGAGTTATTACTAGTCACTCTAATCCTTTTTTGATTGTCCCACCATTTCAGCCAAAAGCCGTAGCGTTCACAAGAGCATACGGGGACTAAAGCCTTGGTAATTTTAAAAGTTTTAATTCAAACGTATTTTGTTTAAAAATCTCAATACCGATATCGTTTTCGAGAACACGGTCATATTTGTTAATTTTTAAAAGCCAATCAAAGGCCAAAATTAAACTGTGAAAAATAAAGAAGCTATTCTAAAAAATCAACCCACAAAAAGAGACGGCATAGATCCCCCTGGGGGGATGGGGTATGGGCACTTAGCTGCCCACTTACTTCTCTTTTGTTACAATAATCATTACAATGAGGAGTACTTGTGGTCATTTATAGATTAGGAGCAGCAAGTTTACAAGTTTTTGGAAGCTTTTAATGATTGATTGAAATGTGCACAAGAAAAGCAAATCCTGGATCATAGTTACATATATCGTGTCGGAAAATATGTCGTCGGGGGCCCAGAATGAAACTTATCGGAAGCAACAACGAAAATATCAACAAATGTCGTAAAGCAAAAAAAAAAACAAAAATAAACATTTTTTTTTCAATTTTTTTAACATCTAAAGCAACAACAACATCAAATCGACACATTTCCACATAAATATTAAAATACTACTCATATATAAGATGCATAATATGTCAAATGGTGGATCATGATCAAATATCGACTATAAATTGAAAATACTAAAACGTGTTCTTGATGGAATGATAGAAAATCACATCAAATGATCAAAATAAATGTCCCAAGAGATGAATTATCATGACTCATGAGGCATGTAGATAGTGTATAGAGTCGAGACATAGGAAACCAACATAGTATGATAGTAAAATGATAAATAATAGGAATCAAGTCATCGACTCCGTGAGGATGACCCTTTAATCAATCTACCCCTTTTACGGGTAAAGGGCACCACTCTTCCTCTAGAAGCAGTAAGTGGCCATGGAGGTGGTCCATATGAGCTTGGGGCAGAGCTAGAAGCTCCAACTGCTCGAGTAGATAATGTGGATGAGGGGGAGGCCAATGTGAGCTGTCTCTTCCAAGTCCCAATTGTATGACTTTGTGAAGGTGGTGGCACTGGAATCGGTCGGCGCTGCACTTGAATATCAACCTCCTCCTTAATGTCCTCTATTGATGAAATTGTCATTGATGCCAACATGGACTTATAGTAGCCCCACAGGTTGCCATTGATGCCACCAAGTCCCACTTGCAGTGCCTTGGACCCCTTACAGAGTGGGTTTGTGCATTGAAGCACCTTGTACCTAGTTGACAAGGTCCCTGTACCCACAAGGATGGATGTTGAAGCCACCACCTTGTTGATGATGGTGAAGACCCTGTTGATGGTGTTGAAGACCCTGTAGATGTTCTTGAAGCCTTTGTGGATGATGGAGAAGCCTTGAACAGGTTTGAGAACCATTAATGACACATTATGTGGTCATTCATGCTCTGATGGTGTCATGGTATCGTAGGAGAAGGCCTAGCAACCCCACAGGTGATGCCATGATGTATCTTGACCCTTGGAGGTTTCCTTGCATGGTTAAGATGGTTGAAGAAGCCCATGATGCCTCTTGCTTGATAAAGAAACCCTGAAGAAATCCTTGGACTTACACTTGATGGGTTAGTGGTCCTTGAACCCTTGAAAGTGATGATGTGGTCATTGATGACTTAATAAAGTCATGGAACCCTTGCGAAGACCTTGATGACCCTTGCAAGATCATAAAGCCCATTGCTTGCATGATGAAGACACCCACTCACTTGATGATCCTTGTACCCTTGAAGGTGGGGTGAAGTTTTTGTGTGACACACATTGTAGATATTGGCACCTACTTTCATTATGGTATGAAGGCACCGGGAACACTTGAAGACTCTTGGCTTGGTCTCTCTTATGGTAAGAATGCTATTGGGGCATTAATGGAGATAATGTCTTGAAGAAGACTTCGAAAGTATCATTGAAACCCTTGCAATTTGAAGGGTTTATGTGACACAAAATATGAATATTACAATACCTTGTTGACCTTGAACAAGTCGGCTGCCAATGTATTGAAGCAATAAAAATAAACTTCATATTTATTGGAAGTCGGCCCATTAAAGAATTTATAAAAACTTAAAAATAAAAATAATAAATTCCAACAGGTTGAATCACTTTTTTTTTGGAAAACCACTATAAATACCCTATCGATCTTTCATTTTTAAAATGTGAAAAATTCGGATGAGAGATGTAGCTCTGTGATTTTCGGGGTATTTTACTGAGGTAAATTCGTGGGTAAAAGGAGCAGCAGCAATCTTTGGGTGGTTTTCTCTCTGAAATTCGGATGAGCAGGAGCAGTCCACTGTAAAAACGCAGGAGCAGTCTGATTTCCTTTTTTCCACAGTCAGCATTTAAATCTCTTATTTTCAAGCTGTGAAAACGAAGGAGCAGTCTGATTTTCTTTTTTCCACAGTCAGCATTTAAATCTTTGATTTTTGAGCTGTGAAAACGAAGGAGCAGTCTGATTTTTTTTTCCACAGTCGGCATTTAAATCTCTGATTTTTGAGCATGCAACAGACTGAGACAGCAGTGTTTTGGTGGTATTTTTTTTGATATTTTGAGATCTTTTGGATGAGGATAAGCAGCTCTGAATTTGGCTGAGTCCTGAACTTCTTTTTGTTGCTGGTTGGACAGTCCCTCAAACACATGATAGTCCCGAAATTCCTCAAGGAAGATGACAAGTGCAAAATCTTTTGAAGTTTGACAGTGTTTTAAATGTTATGACAGCCTATGTTTGAAGATTGAAGGATGACAGTCGATAATGCTAAAGATGACAGTCCATAGTGCTTGAAGGAAGGTTGTCCAAGTTTCATTATGACAGTCTGAACCCTCTTGATGCTATGACAGTCAAGTGGTGATAGTCCTAATCTTGAAAAGCTAAGTCTCCTATCTCATGAATGCAAAGTAAACCAAGTCAGTAATTTGCACAGTATACACATTGTGATGTTGTGCATGCTTAGTTAGAAGGTATACTACACAGTAATGATGACATAGTTGCTAGACAATGTTTACACTACACAGTGATGAATATACAATGATATGGTGTGGTATGTTTTGACTCCTGAGATATGCTCAACATACAGTAATACAAAGTGCTAGTTACATTTGATGATGCTTACACATATGCTCAGAGATATGTTGAACCTGATATGATCAGTGAGATGCTTAGCATGCTCAGTGTTATGTTCAGTGGATGATCAGTACACAGCCCAGATCTATTGAATCGACAAGCAAGGTATGAAGATGATGATGAACCTTTATATGATACTAACCATAGCTACTATGATGTACAATGTCATGAAGCAATGGTGCATACAGTGGTGAATAATGCAGTGGTAAAGAATGTTGATGAAATTGTCATTGATGCCAACATGGTCTTGATGTCATTGATGCCACCACTTTGCTAATGATGCAGAAGACCCCAGAGATGGTCTTGAAGCCCTGGTAGACGTTGAAGAAGCCCATGATGCCTCTTGCCTGATGAAGAAGCCTTTGGAACCTTGAAGGAATGGTGAAGGCAAGGTAGGTCATTTGTATGATGTGGCATAACCCTTGAATCCCTTGAAGCTCTTGAAGAATTCCGTGGAACTCTTTGTGTCGTCACGTTGGTGGTAACCATGGAGATTAAACCCTTGTTGCTTGTTGGAGCTCTTGAAGTATGCCCCGATTATTTTGATGCGGTCTTGGTTTGTGAGCCTTTGAATATGGACCAGCTCTAAAATTAACTTTGACAAAGACAAAAGATTATATCAGGTCGGCCCACACAATAAAAAAAATAAAATATTGAATTGCTAAGTCGGCTCCAAATCTAAAATATTTTTACAATAGCATGTCGGCCCCAATACAAGTCGGCTCCAAATTTAAATAGCAGGTCGGCCCCAATATTTTGTGAAAAATTAGTATAAATACCCTTTCAAAGATTCATTTTTTGTAAGGAAAAATCGTGGAGCTCTGAGGAAATTTTCGCTGGACTGAGGCAGCAGGAGAATTTCGTGGGTTTTGGCAGCAGGAGTAGAGCAGCTCGCAGCAATTGAGGAAATTCTCGGTGGAACAGCAGTCTGAATTTTTTTATTATCCAAGGGCATCCACGAAGGAGCAGTGTCTCTGTGGAAATTTCAGTGCAATGCTCTGATTTTCTCTGAGGAAAACTCGGGTGGTTTTACCTGGAGCAATAACTGAGGCAGAGAGCAGTGACTATGATTTTTTTTACAGTCCGAGGAAGAACAAAGGCTGTTCCAGGACTTATCCACCACTCCTGAGCGTGAATATCATCACTATTATCCTACTGTTGTATTTTATGAATAGTCTGGACATGGAGAAAAGTCTCTACAGGCAGTAGAAGTGGGTCTGCGTTTTATATCAGTCATTAACAGGTCTGCTGCTGATATAAAGAAATAGAGAGATTGACTCCTTCAAGGCTGCCATAGTTTGGGGTTGAAGAAATCATTGGTTGTGGATTCCAGATCCAGTCAGAGGAGCTACCATTTCATGAACAAACCACATTCTCCATTTCCAGTCCACAGACCATTGTTGATTTGCTGAAGACAGGTCGTGATTGATAGAAGCCTCCTTAGGCTGGGCCATGACTGATAGAAGCCCTTCCAGGCTGGGCTGTAACTAATAAAAGCCCCTTAGGGCTGGGCTATGACTGATCTAAGCCCCTTAGGGCTGAACTGTGACCCTTGATTGAGTTTGCTGCTGTTCATGCTCACTGAGCTGGCATCGAAGTTGACAAGTTCGGGTTTATGGGTTTATGAAGTGGATAGTTGAAGCCGCAGTCAAAAGTAAGTGAACATTATATCTCAGTTCTTCGGTCATCTACAGTTAGTATTCATTAAATATGTTATCTTTGGACAGCATTAGGTTGTAAGAATTAGTGAAATTACAGAGGGCAGTTTGAAGAGTAGAAAGAAGTTTCCAAGAATGTGTTTGTGTTTACACAATGTTTCTCAGTAATTGGAATTAAGTGCACAACTCGAATCAAACTACAATCAAGCACTGGTGACAGAGGAAATGTTGTTATAAGCACAATCTTTTGGTTTTATGGAGATTCGTTCCTAAGCCAAGATAAAGGCTTGATCTCTGTTCATGCACACTTCGCTAGACTCATCTTCCAGTCAAAGCATCGAAGGTGACAGCAGCAGAAGATTGGTTTGACAACAGTGATATGATAAAGTAGCAATATGATGAAGACTATGATGTATGCTTGATGACAGTAAGTGGACAGAAAGTGGTGGCATCCTTACAGATAGAGGGACTGAATGTGGTTTTTCATCAATTAGACATTGTGGATCCAAAATCAGTGGTGCTGTTTTTAAGTGGATAGAAGAGCAATATGGTGGCATTGACATTCTGTTACAGTGACAGAAAAATCTGATATATAATGATATTTATCATGACATTGATTTATGATCAATAATGTGGTGTGTGGTGAAATAGGAGCAGTCTGAAGGTATATACAGTTCATTTTGTTACAGCAGTCTTTCGTTGCCATTCAAGGAGGATGAAATAGCTAGCAGTTGAAGATGGTAATCCACATGTTGTTTGGAGTGCAAGCGAAGATGGCACTTTAAGGCAGCATGATTTTCGCGATAGTGTTCTATGTCCTCCTGCTTGCTCTACAAATCAAGAATGTCGTAATATTCTTCTTTACAGATCCGTTTGTCTCAAGCCTCTATTGAATTGAGGGGTTTCAAAGAGAGGTCTTTCAAGGTTAAACAGCGTTTTACTTTTGAGCAAGTATCCTGATCCAAATCTTGATGTGGATTGAATGATGGTCACCATCATCCAAGTTCTCTTCCAATAAATAATCCTGATGCTAAAAGATATCACACAGTGAAGTGTATACTATGTGATCCTGGTATGAACATAAGGACTGTACATTGACAGTTTTTGAGTTTATCAAGATTGGTTGTAAAGGGAGGTTGTTAAGCATGAGAAGACTGTTTGTAAGTGCTGCTCATGACAAATGCTTGAAGAGTGATGACTGAGATTGTGGATTGAAAAGTCAGTGGACAATAGTGTCAAAGCACAGATGGACTTGTGGAGATATTGCTGCAGTTGACTCAGGCATGATTCTGGAGTAGCATAAGAAAATGATGATGAGAAGACCTTATTGATGTGGCAGAATTATGTCAGACAGGATGTAAGCTGATGTACTTGATGGACAGTTTAAAGAAACATGTGGATAAACAGAATGCTAATGAACATGGACAGAATGATGATATGACAGAGAGTGATGGTGTATGATGACAGTCCTTTTGAAGCATGTACACAGCCCCAGTTCTATGTTGCTGCTCTCTGTCAAACTGAATCTTTGATGCTTGAACAAGTAATGGAGTCTTCCTCAAACTGACAGACCTTTTTGGAGTTTGCTGCAGCATAAACAAGTCTATAGTATTCACAAACACAGCTTTGTGTAAGGGTTGATGAGCAGCTGACCAGCCACAGCAGAGATGAGTAGTCCTTGATGACTTGGCAGAATATTGAATTGCAGCAGTGTTAATGAAAGTAATGAACAGATGATCAGCAGTATTGACCAGCAGTAGATTGATGTGACAGTGATGAAAATGTATTGAGACAGTATGCTTTAACTGTAAATGCAAGCTTGCCTTGCTTTTGAGGTTAGGATACCTCAAACCCTTCTTAGCAGGGTCTAAGAAAACCAGGCAGGGTCCTGGATACAGAGTAGGTGCTCTATATATCAGTAGGTGCTGATTTTGCCTAATGGTTGTAGCCGAACCAAAACTAATACAAAAAGATTATAAAATTATATGATGTTGTGTTCTTTTGTGTTATGGTTCTTTATGAATGAAATGCTTATGCTGTGTGAATGATGAAGTGAAAGATGTTTATGAAATGATTATGGTAGAGTAATGTAATGATGAATTGGTAGCTAACTGTGATAAGCTAAGAAAGGTTTAAAATTGCTTCACACTGATTCACCCCCCCTCTCATTGTCTACAAAGAATACATTTATTATGACAATGATATAATGTTGTATGATTGATGATGGCATGCAAACACTAAATGATGATGATGTATACTTGCAAGGGATGATGATATGATGTTTGGCATGCATTGAAAGTTGATATACAGTCACAAGCTTGTTATCCAAAGGTTTGGCATGCACTTGTCAAGACCTTGATGTTCCAGACCTTGCCTTGACAATGATGATGGTGACAGTGTTTAGAAGTGTCACCTAAAGTTGCAGCAGCAAGCATAGAATGACCAGCAGGTGAAGTATTGACCAAAAGTTGATCAGCAACGTGGATGAGCAGCAGAGGATGATGAGCAGAGATGGTTGAGCAACAAATTGATGACAATCAGAGATTCACATCGAGCTTGCAAGTAGTGACTTGCACTTGAGGATTGGACTCCTCAAACCATTGTTAGTTGGAGCTAAGAAAACCAGGCTGGGTCTTGTTTCAAAGTTGGTGTTCTATTTATCAGTTGGTGTTGTTTCTAATCGAGAAGATTGTAGTCTTCCATTGTAAATAAATAAAGATCAAATTACAAATATTCTTGTGTCTTGTCTCTTGATGTGATGTTTATGATTTATGGTTGATGCATATGATTATGTGATTAATGCTTGATGATTAAAATAAGGTAAAAAGTTTATACTTGCTCTCACACTAATTCACCCCCGCTCTTAGTGTGGTCGTTGTGTCCAACAATTGATATCAGAGCCGACCTTAGTCACAAGCTTTGGAAGCTTGAAGGAGATCCTTAGACAGAATGGATGAACAAACAGGTTGTTCAATGAATGAAGTACCATAGGAAGCACTCACAAAGTTTGAAAGAAAGGTCCTCAATAAATTGAAGAAATCCAGGGAAAATGATGAGCTACAACAAAGACTACTAGAAAAATATGAGCAAACTCAACAAAACTCATAATTCAACTTCAAGGAAAGAATGCAGAAGTTAGTTCTTTGAAAGATGAACTTGATCGATTGAAAAATGAAGTGGCTAACTTGAAAGAAATCAATGAGACCCGTGCGAGTCTTAAAAGTCAATTGGAAGAGGTCAAAGCATAGCTACTAGAACATAATAAGGTTGTAGGAAATTCTGGGTTTTACTGCATGCTGGTTTATATGAACTTTTTTGTGTTTTTCACTTTCAGTTGGTTTTGCATTGACTGAAAGTTACTTAAGAAAAATATACTGAGCAATATAAACACACAGTAAAATACTAACAGTCTGTAAAACACATTTGGACAGTCACACCATAAATTTGACTTAGAGATTTTTGGCTAAATAAGCCCTGGAAAAACCCCCACGGGGAAAACCAGTCAGAGAGAGGAGAGATATTTTATTTTCTTCAGCAAAAATATCAGATAGAAATACAGTACAAATTCAACTTATCTCCAAAACCATCTCGTTGCCTCGATTTCTGTGCATGAACAGCATCCTACTATTCTCGATTTCTGTGCCTGAACAGACCCAAAAAACTCAGCCAAGACCGTACTGTACGACCTGCTTTAAATGCAGCCGTACGACCTTGGAACTCGTGCCAGAAATTAATGCTGCTGCCTTGGGAAACGCGCTGTACTATTCCTTGATTTTTGTGTTGAAGATTTACCTCGAAAATTGTGCAGTCTGTACCTTGAAAACTGTGCAGTCCGTACACCTCGATTTCTGTGCATTAAATGCAATCCGTACAGTGCATTAAATGTAGTCCGTACTCCTCGATTTATGTGCAGCCGTACCAGCAATAAATGCAGGTCGTACACGATTTTTGTGCATAAAATGCTCCTCGATTTTTGTGCAATATCTCTTCTAGAAAATCGTGCCAATGCCCTAGCTCGACCTCCTTCTCCTTAGCTCGCTCCTCCTTCTTATGGAAAATGAAAAAGATAATGTCTCTTTGCCTCCCTCATGCTTTTTGTTTAACCCTAAGTGGGCATCTTAATCCAACGGTGGAAAAAGATCCAATCCAATGGATGAGATTCAGTGAGAGTAAAAATCCCTTTTATTTAATTCTCATAAATAAAATTACTCACCCACTTAAATTTATCAAAAAGTGACTTTATGTTTCTAAAGTCTCACTAAGTGACATTTAATGTGAGGGTCACCTTTTTCCCTCTTCTAAGTGACTTAGGCAAAATAAAAGTCACCTAGGGAACATCTGCCTAGGTACAAAAACTAACAAAGGTGAGTCAAGCAAAAGTGTTTGGGATCATTTCTCTGAAAGAGGAAATGCACAAGATAGCTACTACAAACTTGAAGTTTAAAAGGAGTTCTTCAACTCTAGATGACATCCTTAGTTATCAGAGATCACCACTTGTCAAGACTGGGTTCGGCTATGATAAGGAAGAGACAACTAAAGACTTCAAGCTCCTAGAGAAGAAGACTGAAGAGAAGCCTAGGAGTTATGCAGAGATTCTGAAGAGTCTTAAGCATGGCGAAGAAAGCAAGAAAGAACATACTAAAACTCAGCAAGGAAGATCCAGTCATCATGATCTGCCAAGAAGGACCATGTCACAAAGAAGACCACTTGTTTCCAGGTATGGATTTAATGGTTATTGTTTTTGTTGTTCTAACTTTGGTCATAAAGCTGTGGATTGTAGACTCTACGGAAGAAGAAGTGGTCGAAGGCCCAATGACTCAGTTAGGTGTTGGGCATGTAATCGAGCTGGACATGTTGCTGCCACATGTCACACATTGAGATGCTACACATGCATTGGACTTGGTCACAAATCCCAAGAATGTGCAAGTCAAAGAAGTCAACCAAGGAAGAGTCCTTCGTACACATCAGCCAGTGAACCTTGGAAGAAGACCAATGCAGGAATATTTGAAGATTGGAAGACAAAGATTTATAGTCGGGAACACTCTTAGGCATGGAGAAATGAAGTTGATCAAAGAAGTGTTGGAAGTTCCAACAGCTCAGTCAGATGCTGGACATGCAACCATGTGGGTCACATTGGTGCATGTTGTCGTACAATGAGGTGTTATAGTTGCAGTGGCCTTGAGCACAGAGCTCAAGATTGTTGGAGTACACAGAAACAACCCTTGAAAAGTTTCCTGTACAGCTCATCAAGGAAAGCCGGTATAGATGAAGGAACAAATGCTGAAAGGAAAGATGCCAAGAAGCAAGTATGGATGAAGAAGACCAAGCAGTTGCAGATAAAAGAGGTTGATCAAAGCAGGGAGGATGGATGCCATGTGGCAAGACAAGCGTAAGGTCTCTCAAAGACCATAGCACAACTTGAGTTCATAAGGCTAGAGCATGAACTCAAAGGAGAAAGGACGGTTACTCCAGGTATACTGACAGGTCCTAGGATCGTGCAAATTGACAGGGGGAGCAATGATCAATGATCAATGGTTTCAAATGCAGATATATGGTCACCCTTTGCCATTGATGCCAAAGGGGGAGAGATGAAGACAAAGGGAGAGATGAAGACAAAAGGGGATCATGCTCACAGGGGGAGCATGAATTGTTCTCATCAATGACAAAGGGTGAGATTGTTGATGAAATTGTCATTGATGCCAACATGGACTTACAGTGGCCCACAGGTCGTCATTGATGCCACCAAATCCCACCTGCAGTGCCTTGGACCCCTTACAGAGTGGGTTTGTGGCTTGAAGCACGTTGTACCTAGTTGATAAGGTCCCTGTACCCATAAGGCTAGATCTTAAAGCCACCACCTTGTTGGTGATGCTTAAGACCCTGCTGATGGTGTTGAAGACCTTGTAGATGGTCCTGAAGCATTTGTGGATGATGGAGAAGCCTTGAACAGGTTGGAGAAGCATTAATGACCCATTATGTGGTCATTCATGCTCTGATGGTGTCCTGGTACCCTAGGAGAAGGCCTAGCAACCCCACAGGTGATGACATGATGTATCTTGACCCTTGGAGGTTTCCTTTCGTGGTTAAGATAGTTGAAGAAGTCTATGATGCCTCTTGCTTGATAAAGAAACCCTGAAGAAGTCCTTGGACCCGCACTTGATGTGTTAATGGTCCTTGAACCCTTGAAGGTGATGATGTGGTCATTGATGACTTATTGAAGTCATGGAACCCTTACGAAAACCTTGATGACCCTTGCTAAGTTCATGAATCCCATTGCTTGCATGACGAAGACACCCACTCACTTGATGATCCTTGTACCCTTGAAGGTAGGGTGAAGTTTTTGTGTGACACACATTGCAGATATTGACAACTACATTCATTATGGTATGAAGGCACTTGGAACACTTGAAGACTCTTGGCTTGGTCCCTCTTATGGTAAGAATGCTATTGGGGCATTAATGGAGATAATGTCTTGAAGAAGACTTTGAAAGTATCATTGAAACCCTTGCAATTTGAAGGGTTTATGTGACACAAAATATGAATATTACAATACCTTGTTGACCTTGAACAAGTCGGCTGCCAATGTATTGAAACAATAAAAATAAACTTCATATTTATTGGAAGTCATCCCATTAAAGAATTTATAAAAAATTAAAAATAAAAATAATAAATTCCAACAGTTCGGCTCACAATTGTTTTTGGAAAACCACTATAAATACCCTATCGAGCTTTCATTTTTAAAACATGAAAAATTTGGATGAGAGATTTAGTTCTGTGATTTTCGGAGTATTTCATTGAGGTAAATTCGTGGGTAAAAAGGAGCAACAACAATCTTTGGGTGGTTTTCTTTCTATAATTCAGATGAGTAGGAGCAGTCCACTGTAAAAACGCAGGAGCATTCCACTGTAAAAACTCTGGAGCAATCTGCTTTTCTTTTTTCCACAGTCAGCATTTAAATCTCTGATTTTTGAGCTGTGAAAAGTTGAAAACGAAGGAGCAGTCTGATTTTCTTTTTTCCATAGTCGGCATTTAAATCTCTGATTTTCGAGTTGTGAAAACGAAGGAGCAGTCTGATTTTTTTTTTCCATAGTCAACATTTAAATCTCTGATTTTTGGGCATGCAACAGACTGAGGCAACAATGTTTCGGTGGTATTTGTTTTGATATTCTGAAATCTTTTGGATGATGATAAGCAACTCTGAATTTGGCTGAGTCCCGAACTTCTTCTTGTTTCTTGTTGGACAGTCCCTCAAACACATGACAGTTCCAAATTTCCTCAAGGAAGGTGACAGGTACAAAATCTTTTGAAGTTTGACAGTGTTTTAAATGTTATGACAACCTATGTTTGAAGATTGAAGGATGACAGTCCATAATGCTAAAGATGATAGTCCATAATGCTTGAAGGAAGGTTGTCCAAGTTTCATTATGACAGTCTGAACCCTCTTGATGCTATGACAGTCAAGTGGTGACAATCCTAATCTTGAAAAGTTGTCAGTCTCCTATCTCATGGTTGCAAAGTAAACCAAGACAATAATTCACACAGTATACACATTGTGATGTTGTGCATGCTTAGTTAGAAGGTATACTACACAATAATGATGACACAGTTGCTAGACAATGTTTACACTACACAGTGATGAATATACAATTGATATGGTGTGGTATGTTTTGACTCCTAAGATATGCTCAACATACAATAATACAAAGTGCTAGTTACATTTGATGATGGTTACACATATGCTCAGAGATATGTTGAACATTAATGATCAGTGAGATGCTTAGCATGCTCAGTGATATGTTCAGTGGATGATCAGTACACAACCTAGATCTATTCAATGGACAAGCAAGGTCTGAAGATGATGATGAACCTTTATATGATACTAACCCTAGCTACTATGGTGTACAATGTCATGAAGCAATGGTGCATATAGCGGTGAATAATGCAGTGGTAAAGAATACATTTATGATGACGATGATATAATGTTGTATGATTGATGATGGCATGCAAACCCTAAACGATGATGATGTATACTTGCAAAGGACGATGATATGATGTTTGGCATGCACTGAAAGTTGATATACAGTCACAAGCTTTTTATCCAAAGGTTTGGCATGCACTTGTCAAGACCTTGATGCTCCAGATCTTTCCTTGACAATGATGATGGTGCCAGTCTTCAGGAGTGTCACCTAGAGTTGGAGCAACAAGCATAGAATGACCAACAAATGAAGTATTGACCAAAGGTTGATTAGTAGCGTTGATGAGTGTAGGTGAGCAGCAGAGGATGATGAGCAAAGATGGTTGAGCAATAGATTGATGACAATTAGAGATTGGCATCAAGCTTGCAAGTAGTGACTTGCACTTGAGGATTGGACTTCTCAAACCATTCTTAGTTGTAGCTAAGAAAACCAAGCTGGGTCTTGTTTCAGAGTTGGTGCTCTATTTATCAGCTGGTGCTGATTCTAATCGAGAAGATTGTAGTCTTCCAGTGTAAATAAATAAAGATCAAATTACAAATATTCTTGTGTCCTGTTTCTTGATGTGATGCTTATGATTTATGGTTGATGCATATGATTATGTGATTAATGCTTGATGATTAAAAGAAGGTAAAAAGTTTATAATTGCTCTCACACTAAGTCACTGCCCCTTTCAATGTGGCGATTGTGTCCAACATCCTCATCCTTTGGAAGTGGAACATCAACATCCTCCTATGCCCCCTCCTCCGACAGATCTGCATCAGCATCCTCCTCTTCCTCCAACCATTCAGGTGCCTCGTCCATTACAGGATCCTCCATCTCCACCCTCCATTTGCTGGTAGTGTCAATTTCATCCAATGAAATAAAATCTGAGTTGGGTGCTTTCTCAATTTGTTTCACCTGCAGCCTTAGATTGTAAATTGTTTCACCCGCAGCCTTAGATTGTAGTAGACATAAATCATGTCATTAAGGCGCTGAGAAAGTAACCTACATTAGTATGAGATCTATAGTTAGGGGGTGATAAATGATGATAAATTCAAATTCAAAATTGTAATAAATTATATTTAAAATTAATAGAACTATAAAGATTATAAATTTAAAATTTCATTGTTTAACATTTCTAAATTCTAACCTTCTACGCTTGTTGGAGTAAATGTTCTCAAAGACACTCCAATTGCGCTCACACCTTGATGAGATGTGTTGCCGCCTAATTCGCACCTTGGGTCACCTGGCAGAAATCTTCAAGCCACTGGGTGCAACCTTGGGGGAAAGCAAGAGTCAAGTGCTATCACTTGATCTTGACTCCTTCGTTTAGGCTCTCTCCTAGCGAAGCCAAGGGGGGTGGTCCCTAGTAAAATAAACTATGCTGTTTAATCTATTATGAAAATATAACAATTAGTCTAGGAGATGAGATAAAATAAAACTTTGAAACTAAGATAACTGCAAATAATTTAAATGACTAGCATAAATAACATTCCACACAACACAATGATTAACTTAAGCATAAAATAAACGAGATTGCTAGATAGACCAGTGCTAATGGAGTGCTTGTGTAGAAGGGTTGCTAGTGAAGTCTCGAGAAGTATTGCAGTTGTCTCGGTTGGTCAGTTTTAAAATTATTAAATGAGTAATTAGGGAGTGTGTCAATTCTTGGTAAATTTTATTATGAATGTGGTAATGATCTTTATTATTAAGGGAAGATGGTATTTCAGATATACCCGAGGGTACGAGGAATATGTACGGATTTACCAATGAGTGGCTCTCACAGTGACATGTGAGCTGAAAGTTTTTGAAAATTTCCCCAACTCGGTTTCAAGCTTCTAGGCTTCTTTGCATTGTTTAATGCCCAACCCTTTCAATGCATAATTTTTCAGAAATTAACCAGACTGAAACACATGCGAAAACTTTTTCCCAATTTTAAACAAACTCAGAAATTTTCTTTTCAAATTGGAAATGTAAGACTCAGAAAATTTCAAACATTAACACATGAAATTAACACGCTTGTTTTTGACCAATGGTCCAGGACAAAACCCCTAAGGGAAAACCTGCTTTCAGAGTGAGAGAGTTTTATTAAATTTTTAAACAAATTTTACAAACCCAGAACAACAGTTCTTATCTCATTCCCTTCTTGAAATTTGTGCCAGAAACTCATTGACAGAACTGTACGGCCTGCTCATAAATCTAGCCCTTGGAATCTTGTGCCACACGTGTGAAACTGTATGGCCTGGTATGGTCTGATAGTGTACAGCTTGCAACAATTAATTTTCTCGAAATGCGTGATAGTACGACCAACATTTAATGCTATACGGATTCTGTCAGCAACAATAAATATTGTACGGCTTCTCGAAAAACGTCTCAACAGTACGGTCTAGTACAACCAAGTACACCTCGATTTTTGTGCCAATAAATGCTTCGGCTTTCCTGGATTTCTGTGCTAGCTTTGTCTGGAAAACCCAAAATTTATTGGGAAAAGTGCCCACTTCTAAATTCTGGAAATTTCTCTCTTTTGGTTCAAAATCTCTTCAAACCCTCACTCTCTCCTTCTTCTTCTTCTCTCCAAAAAAATCTCTTTTGGAATGATCACAATGAATGAACTTTTTCCTTGCCCTAGCCTTTTTGTTCATGGTAACTTCCCCTGCCAATCTAACGGTCAAGATTAGATTAAATCAAAGGTTGACATTAAATGCTCCATTAAAAAATAATTAAATGACATTTAGTGCACTTATGTCATTTAATAAAGTTGAGCAACCCCTTTTTTTCCTTTTTAATCATTCACTTAACTTTTTAAATGTGAACTTAGGAAGCTACCCACTTAACTTTGAATAAAGTCACTTTAAAAACATAAAGTGCATCTCACTTTATTAAATGCACAAAATAACTAGGATCACATTTAAGTGTCCTTATCCACCCGAAGGCAACTCTAGGTGGACAAACACTTCCCAGATAACTTTTCAACATGGGATAGATGGAGTCGTAGGGCTGTGTTCAACACTACACCAAACGAGGGTGTATCCTAACGGTACCCTGCGGTCACTTTTTAGTGGTTCCCGCTTCATTTGTAGAATTTCCCACGAACTGATAAAATCGTAAGAAGTGCCAGATTTTCACTTGTAGGGATTAATTCGAAATGTTCCACTAATTACTAGTCACTTCAATCCCTTTTTGATTGTCCCACCGATCCAGCCAAAGGCCTGTAGTGGTCACAAGAGCATACGGGGTCTTGAAGTCTTGTAAATTTTAAGTTTTTTTTAGGAACCAAGTGTGAGTTTTTAAAATCTCAATGTCGGTACTCTCGTTACTGAGAACACAACTGGATTGATTAATTTTACTTAATATGTTAATTTTCGACAAATTTATAACCACTGTTTTTAACCCCACCCGGTCTCAAGCCTTTTGGCTTCTCTGCATTCAATTTAATGCCCAACCCAGAATGCACAAATTTAAACTTTAAATTTGACTGACATGAAACACTTGGAATTAAAAATTACTTTTCCCAATTTCTCAACCAACTCAGAAAATTAATTTTCAGTCATGCATTTAAACTCAGAAAATTAAATGTCATGCACATAAAAATCAACACACAGAAATGACCAATGGTCTAGGCAAAAACCCAATCTCCTGGGAAAACCTGTGCAAGAGAATTCTTCTTATTAAACTTCAGAAATTAATTACAAACAACTTGTACTTATCTTTGCTTTCCCTCTTGAAAAGCGTGCCCACAAATCTGCCTTGAAATGCATGCCCACTGCTGCTGTACGACCAGCATTAAATGACCAACAACCTGCCTCAAATTTTGTGCTTGTACGGTCTGCAATAAATGCTGATCAAACACCTAGAATTCCATGCCCTCCTGTTGCTGTACGACTGTCATAAATGCTGGTATGACTTGCCTTAATTATTGCTGTATGGCCTCCTTTAATGGCTGCAATAAATGCTGAGTGCTCCCTTGGAAATTGTGCGCTTACTCGGTCAATTTCTCTCTCAGAAATTAATCAAGGGTTTGATGCTCTTCCCTTGGAAAACTCGCCCTTCTCTTGCTCTCTCTTCTCCTCTCCTCAAAATCCCAATGAGTGAAGTGAATAATCAAATTACCATTTGCCTTGCCCTTTACCTTTTTGTTCATGGTAACCAACTTTCCAAATCAATGGCTAAGAAGGATTTAGATCAATGGCTCTCATTTAATGCTCCATTATGATTTAATAAATGACATTAATGTGCACTTAAGTCATTCATTAAATTAACTTTATGAGAGATCCTCATTAATTAAAAACCCATTCACTTTTCCATTAAAGTGAAACTTAGGATATAACCACAACTTAACTTTATCATAAAGTCACTTTTGAATTATAAAGTACTTCTCACGTTATGAACTTTAATCATAAAGTCACTTTACAAACATAAAGTACATCTCACTTTATGACATTTAATGATTAAATAAAGTCACTTTGCAAACATAAAGTACATCACACTTTATTAATCATTAATGGCAAGGTGTCCATTATTTAAGTGACCTTGACCACCCCAAGGCAATACCAGGTGAACAATCACTTTGCTAGGTAACATTTCAACATAATAAACTTAAAAGAAACTAAAAAAAAGTGAAAAAAGTGAAACAATGTGAATCCTCCCTGGGGGGATGGGGTGTGGGCACTTGGCTTCCCACTTGCTTCTCTTCTTTACAATGATTTAGAAAAAAAGAATACTTGTGCTCCTTTGTAGAGTAGGAAACACAAGTTTTTACAATTTAGGGCATTAAAGAAACGTGCAACGAGAGAAGTATAAGAAGAGGGATCTTTGGTTTGAATTGGATCTTCAAAATTTTGCCAGAGTGCCCTCCTTATCAGATCAATCTTTGCTGCAAAACAACGAACAATTTTTGATGAAATATGCTAGATAATCAAATTAAAACATAAAAAAATGATCAAAAAATATTCTAGCACTTGTTGATGGTTAGATCCTTCAAAAAATTACTTTAACAATCAGATCTGAACCTTTTAAGTGCATCCAAAAATCAGAGTTATGAAATATTCTTTAATGTATAAAGAGATTTAGCTATTCAGTATGAAAAGTAACCATAAAAGAAAGTTTGAAATTTACTACAGCTACTCTATAAGGCATCAACTACTACATTATTCTTACCCTTCACATACTCTATCTTGAAATCATAAGCCTGCACCTTGCTGACCCATTTCTGTTGGCACTCATTTAACTCCTTTTGCTCTAAGAAGTACTTGAGGCTGTTATGATTTGTCTTGATTTTGAATTTGCTTCCCATCAAGAACTGCCTGAATTTAGTGAGGGCATGTAAGATGGCTAACATCTCTTTGTCGTATATGGAGTAGTGGCGCTCATAGTCCTTCAGTTTTTGACTTTCAAATGCAATCGGGTGATGGTTTTGCATCAGTATGACTCCTATCCCTTCTCCTGAAGCATCACATTGCACTATGAATGGTTGTGAGAAATCTGGTAGGCCCAAAACTGGGCAAGAACTCATGATGGTTTTCATTTCATCAAAGGTACGTTGTGCCAATTCTGTCCATGTGAATGCACCTTTCCTGTAGAGTGGAGGGTTTGCAGGCTTTCACCCACCCTCATAGTGGTTCTGTCAAGGCCTCAATAAACAACATAATCAGCTTGTTCTCTGACACTTCTGTCACCATAACAACTACCCTCTGGAACTCAGAGATGAAGGCCTTGGCACCACCTGTCTGCTTGAGTTGAACCAACTCTCTAAATTGTATCTCTGGGTCCTTCCTGTCAAACCGCTCCATGAGCTTCTGTGTGAACTCACTGTAGGAATTGATGCTGTTGTGACCCAATGCCACTAGTCCGTGGTACCACCATTCATGAGCTTCTCCGTCTAGGTGTAGTGTAGCCAATTTAATGGCATTTGTCTCTATCATGAGGTTGAGTTGTAAATAAGTATCCAACTTCTGAACCCATATTCTCGCTGAACCTCCTCGAGCCCCATCAAAGTTTGGGATGGTCAATCTACCCAAGGTTTTCTGCAACTCATAGTTCTGATTAAACCCTTTGTAGAAATTCTTGGGTCGGTTTCTACTCTTCATGTTGCAGAAATCTGAGAAAGGCATGGCTGCATGAAACTCATTCCCCAAATCCCTGTATTCTTGTAAATAGGCTCCAAATGGTTCACTAGGTTCTACAGGCATGACTGGTCCTGCTACGACATCTGCCAGGAAGTGAGGCATAGTAGGCCTGCTAGAAGGTCTGTTATATATATGGGGTGTGTTTTGCATATTGGTGTATGCATGCTTCCCACTACTGCTTGTAGACCCTCTATCTACTAGTGAGAGAGGTACACTGCTATGCCCTGGTTCTGGTTTCCTTGCCAACCTGTTTATTGCATGCAAGACTTCCTTTTTCCTTTTGGCTAGATCATGCAATGCGTTCACCAAGCTACGAAACTCTATCCTATCTTCGTCCTCTCTTGTTCCTTTCCCTCTGTAAGAGTGTATACCTGTTGGGTCCATGTCTGAGTTGGTATCTTCTAGCTGGATATCCTCAAATTCCTCCGTGTACCTACTCTTCCTTCTCCTATAGGTTACAAAAGTGTCTTCTTCTGTATTCATTTACTTCTCATGTTCAAGCCCACAACTGGCAAGGGACATGCTCTGATACCACTGTAATATCCCAATTACCAATATTCTACTGATACTGTGTATAATGCTGACTCGTACACTCAATCTTGTGCAAAAATACGAGATAATCATGCATATTGGCCTACTGGAAGGTCTGCTATATATGTGGGGTGTGTTTTGCATATTGGTGTATGCATGCTTCCCACTACTGCTTGTAGACCCTCTATCTACTGGTGAGAGAGGTACACTGCTATGCCCTGGTTTTGGTTTTGTTGCCAACCTGTTTATTGCATGCAAGACTTCCTTTTGCCCTTTGGCGAGATCATGCAATGCGTTCACCAAGCTACGAAACTCCATCCTGTCTTCGTCCTCTCCTGTTCCTTTCCCTTTGTCAGAGTGGATACCTGTTGGGTCCATGTCTGAGTTGGTATCTTCTAGCTTGATACGCTCAAATTCCTCCGTGTACCTACTCTTCCTTCTCCTATAGGTTACAAAAGTGTATTCTTCTGTATTAATTTCTTCTCATGTTCAAGCCCATAGCTGGTAAGGAACATGCTTTGATACCACTGTAATATCCCAAATATTGATATTCTACTGATACCGTGTATAATGCTGACTCATACACTCAATCCTGTGCAAAAATACGAGATGATCATGCATGCAAATTTGCCATGCAAAACTACCCTAAAATATAGCTGAATTAGGGCTAGGGTTTGCAGAAAGGAATTTAACACTTACCACTGAGAAGACGACTGATAATACTCTAGAGATAGCTGCATGCATAAAGTTCCAGATAAGTGGGCTAATGGTGCTCCTTTCCCCCAGTGTGACGCCCAGTAGCAAGGAAACCCTCTTCTACACTGAAGGTGACTTTTTTGATGGAAGGAGTGTCAGATGAAGCTGGAACTTTGCTGAGATGCGAGTCTGCTTCCGATAGAGAGAATGACTGGAGCATGCAAGAGTTTTGAGCCCTCTGACCTAGCTAGCGAATTGATCTCTTGTTCTGCTGCTCACGCCCCCCAACTGCTCAGATCTGCTAGTAGATGCTTCGGATGAGCAAATAAGAAGCTGACAGTCACTCAAGGCAGTAGAGTGACCCTACTGATGAAGATGATGCTAGGATACAAAGGAAAAACTAGGATTCAGGGACCAAGCGAATGCTTCGGGGTTTTCCAGCTAAACTCCCCCAGCTGCATTGATGAACCTGCAAACAATCTTCAGGTAGATAATGAATCGCTGGATATGGATCAATACGACAGATGTCGCTTATAAACCTGGATGGTCTATCCTGAAAGAGACTAGGGCAGACATTTCACTGTCGAACCCTCGTTAGCTGAAGATACCGTCTTCAACCCCAACTACCGTGGCTGCACACTGTGTTGCTGCTCAAAACTCCAAAATTAACAATAATAATAATAGATAGTCTCTTTAGTCCAATAACCCTCTTAAATAGAGTCTCACATGCTTTTAGGGTTTGCCTCTCACTTTTAGGGTTTATGCTTCACCTTTGCATGCATGCAATTCTAATTTGATGTTGACTTTTAAGCCTAAAGAAATAAGGCTTCTTTTATCTGACTGATGACTTTAACACTGAATGGATGTCCTAATCTGCTCTAAGTATCAAATGCCCTCAGTTAATTCCCCCTTATGCAGTACCCGCTTGAACTTATGGGAATTAAGTAGGTTAGCGGGTGTTTTGGGTGCTTAATTAGAGGGGGACATTACATTCTCCTAGGGAATGGCTCTTAGCCCTAGGTTGAGCTTCAGTTCAAGACTAGAGTTAAATTCCTGGCAATTGACCAGGTACCTCCATTCTCCTAGAGAATAGCTCTCAGCCCCAGGCTGAGCTTCAGTCCAAGATTGGAATCAAATTCCTGGTAACTGACCAAGTGCCTCCAGCCTCCATTCTCCCAGAGAATTGCTCTCAGTCCCATGTCGAGCTTCAGTCCAAGAGTGGAATCAAATTCCTGGTAACTAACGAGGTGCCTCCATTCAAACGGAGAATTGCTCTTAGCCCCATGCTGAGCTTTAGTCCAAGACTGGAATCAAATTCCTGGTAACTGACTAGGTGCCTCCATTCTCCCATAGAATGGCTCTTGATGCTGCTAAAAAATCAACTTGTCACTTTTACTTTAAGAATCTAATATTACTAACTTTATTGTCACTTGTATAAAACTGGTAGCGCTCATACCAAATTGGTCCCTAGGTCTCCCTAGGCGTCCCCAAAATAGGGTACCCTGTACAAAACTGGTTCATGGGCATCCCTAGGCCTCTCCAAAATAGAGGTACCGTGGCCCCTATGCAATCAACGTCCCTTGAATCTATGACAAATGTCTTGGGTACTTTGGCCAAGTTTTCGGTATGGTACAAGGGTGCGGGGTATCCGGTATGTGGGTGCAGGGTATCTAGTACGTGGGTATGGGTATTTGGTACAGGTACGTGTACCCTAACCCTGGGTACGAGTACCCATGCTACTTAGATTGGAAATATATTTCTAAGCAACAAGCTTCTTATCAGATATTAACATATATGATAATCATTGTTGTTTCAGGGTATCTCAAGAAGCTAAGAATTTGCTATGAATTTAGTTAAATGGTAAATGACTAGATTTAGATGTTACCATCCTTTTCATTTTTTTATATCTACTTTTCTTAGAGACTCATGAGTTTGGACATTATGTTATATAAAGTTTGATATAGATTTAATTATATCATTTAACTTATAAATATATATTATAAAAACATATATATTTTTAGCGATGTTTAACCTTGCACTATATTTCCTTGGGCGTGACTTAACCTTTCAATTTAATAAATTCATATATTTTTCTTTGAACTGAGATAAGTTCATGATTGTGGCAATGTGGTAATAAGATGACTTTGTGGTGGCTTGAATATAATACTACTGCATCTTCCTTTCAAAGATATTTCTTTGGTTGTTGATCTACTAATAGGCAACAACTATGATGATACTAGGGATTATAGGTTGTAGTGTTTATTACATGTATGGTAGTGTCATTTCACAAACAGCTGTGATAGAACAAGTGCTTCTTCCTCTGATTTTATTTTCTTTATTGCCCACAAATGCGACAATGTATGTGGGAGCAACAGATGGGCAAGCAACACAGATTTTGTAATTGAAAACCTTGCTGCCAAGGCTTGACAACACACTTGTAGTGGGAGCAAGGAATTTTTGTTATACCTTCAGAATATTAAGGGCACAAATTAATTTGGAACTGGTTTGCTTGATTATACTTATATTCATTTATCGAAATTGTTGAGATACACAGGTGTTAGCAAGAGAATTGAACCAAATTAAAACCAACCCAGATTCTTCAATGAAGAAACAGATAAACAACAGTGGGGCAGCCAAGTAGGTGCAGCCCTAGAGAGGGAATAAACCCCAAGACAAGTGCACTAAAGAGAGAATAACCCGTGAACAAGATAGATGAAACCAATAACAAGGGAGTGCAATTCTTAAGGGTTCCCTTAGACAAAATCATGTGTATATGAAATGAATGAATGATGAAAATGTGTAAATGTACAAATAGGATTTGTGTATATATAAACAACTAAAAAGTTAGGGCACTTTCCCCAAGTAGATTACAAATAGAAGTTGTGTATATATACACACCTAAAGAGTTAGGGCACTCTTCCCAAGCAGGGGCTATGGTCCTACATTGATTTTACTAGGTTGGCCTTAACCAAACCTAGAAATATAAGATAAAATTACAAATAATGTCAGTTGAGACCAAATGTGAAGATTGCATGCTTAATTTTAACCTCCCCCCTTAATCTGAATATTGGGCCACAGAGGGAAGGTAATATATCACGAGTGTTACATCCCCTTTTAGTGTTGATCGAGGGCCACATAGAGAAGGCATGTCATACATTCCCCCGGAACAGCATATCATTCCCTTACGTACCCACTAGGGTCATTGATAGCATGGATTTTGGTCTAGAGTGCCTGAGGTGGATAAATATGCAAGTTTGTAGGCATGACATTGGCCATGGAAATAAAGGCTTGTGGAGGAGGAGACACTTGATGGTGTTTTGAGGGGCCTTCAAGAAAATCGACAATATCTACAATTGTGAATTAGTGCAATTAGGCACTAGCCTTGCCTAGCCGAAGAAAGAGTAGCTAGAGCAGACGGATTGCTCAAAGTCCTAATCATCGTCATCTAGTGAAGGAGTGCGATCACTGAACTTCTCATCTATTGGAGGAGTGCAATCACTGAACTTCTCATCTATTGGAGGAGTCCTGGAAGGAACATCCTATATAGAAAAAGAGATTTCCACAGGGTTGGAACTACACAAGTCATCTGTAAGGTTCTTATCAGCCCCAACTGTCTGCCCTGTTACTGTATGAGGAGTGTCAGAGGAAGCACTCTTAGAGGTAGAGAGAGGACCAATATTATAATATAAAGGAGATAGATCCACCAAATCATGCTGGGACTCCTCTGAACAATCATCTGCAATAAGTAGAGGGAGAGATCCCTACGGACCATAAGCAGGAACTTCATGAAAGGCAACATCTCTTTGTTCAATCACCTGGTGAGTGGAGGGTTTTGGCATTTCTGATATATTTCACCCTACATTAGGAATCCTGACCTGGTTTTAGTTGCTAAGCAATTACAGTTGGACTGCTCAAGTGTACTTTCACTTGTCATCAGATCTTATTGGAACTTTATTGACTTGCTCTTTGATCACTTTGTTGACACTATCCGCTGCTGTTGATTTATTTAAAACATATGTTTCGCATATGTTCTACTGCAGTTTTCAGTGAGGATTTATAATGTGTTGTTAGCTTCTTAAATGTTCATTTTATTGAATCCTTGTTGGTACCAACCTGGGACTTTCACACATGTTTTTTTTTTGGCTGCATCATGAAAAAACTGTTCATACATTTTTCTTTCTCTACATATTTGCAGAAATTCTAAAATCGAGTACATGCATTGATCATTATGACCGAAAAAGCTGTATATGATTTTGTGAATGCACTGATAATATTTAAAAAAATGCTATGATTGATCTTAGTTGAATTCCTTTCAGAACCTCTGACTTGTACTAAGTTACTAACACATGGTCCATAAAGCTGTTGCTTTTTTTTATTTGACATTTGCTTAAGCCATTTTGATGGTGTTGAGTAATTGGTAGAGAAACATAGTAAGCTATTTCAGTTATTGTTATATCTCTGATATGTACTGATGGCTTCTGGACGAATTTTTTGTTTTTAGCCTATGTATACATTTAAAGTAGAAAGCTTGTAAGAACAGATATAATTTATTTATGCTCAAGTAAAATAAAGCCCAAAAACTTATTAGAGACCTCAAATGAAATGATTCCCTGCTACTTATGCTAATAGTAAATATCATGATATATGTCTTTGAATGTTAACTACTTTTCTTCTTGTCATGTTCATCTATAAACAAATTTGGCAGTATCGAGATATAGTACGCCAGTTTATTAAGGGTACAGATGGTCTTGCTGGAGCCTTTGCACAGTGCATCTGTGGGAGTCCACATTTATATCAGGTATTGTTCTTAGACTATGTTTCTTCAGCTCCTTCACTATTTGACTGCTCTTTTCTGGTTCTCACATAACACTTCATATGCATCTCTCATCTAGCATTCAGTGCATATAAATATCAGCTAGCATTTATATAACACTCCTTTCCACTTTGACCTTCCCATTAATGCATGAATCTGCATATAAGTACAAATTCTGACTCTGAAGATGGAAGCAGCAACTAGCCCTGATGGCATAAAATCATTTTTGGGATGTGGGATATGTTGGAAGACTTTTAAGGTTTTGCTAAAATTGCACATCAGCTAGGGCCAAATTAGTCACTATTGTGTTTTTGTTTTAGTCTGTTTTGTGTTTTATTGACTTAGTGTTGCAGTCAACAAAACTCTTATTATATGATGGTGTACTTCACCACCATTTGAAGGGGCTGTGCACTCTGTTCTGAGATGAATAGCTCCTGTTCATATAGTAAATAACCACCTTAGATAGGCTAGGTAACAGTTATCCATAGAGGACAATAATTGTATATAAAAATGAATGATGAATGGATGATATACAATGGAAGCACTGGTGTATATACAAACTTAAAGGTCACCATTGATGGTTGTTCACAAAGGTTATATACGATACTTATTATTTATTATTTTATTATTTAATATTTATATATTTGATGTTTTTTTACATTGCCTTCCCCTTAAGAATGCTTTGTCTTTAAAGCATAATTTGGAAGACTTTTCCCTTGTTCTAGCTCGTAATGTCTTGTCATGATCTTCTGTGTTTGTAATTGCACATGACAATATGTTGTTCTAATTGCACATGACAATATGTTGTTCTAATTGTTGAGCAAAATTGGTGAATGGTAAAAGGATCAGGCCACTCTAATTCAATTTTCTGCAGCACGGCATGCTGACAACTTTCTTGATGTTGTTTGTTATAATTGGGATGACGATAGGGTGTCCTAAACTCTTGTGAATCTTGATTGTTGGAACTCTCTTCAACTTTTGATGTTTCTGATGATTCAACTGGATCTGTGTTGGTTTCTTTCATTGAGGTCTGGAATTTTTTAACTAGAAGCTTCTCTATTTCAACTGGTTCAGTCATTGTTTCTTTATTGATCATTGATTCTTTTTGTGATTTCTTATGGGTAAGTAAACTTTGATTATGTGAAAGTTCTTCATTGTTCTCTGGCTTTTCAACTTTGTTCTTAAGGTCTTGATTTTTTGATTGTGCCTTTTTTAATCTCTTGATTTGATCGAGCAACCTCTGGTTAAGGTTCCTGTTGTCACATCCATAGTAGATGGGGCTACCATGATTTCAGAGCAGTATTGAGCATATTCCTGAGCTAGTCCTTTGATATGATATATATGAGATCAACAATCTGATGATGATCACTTGTGCATTCAGTGGACCCAGAGCATATAGATTATGCACTTGGATTATGGTTGTGCTCTTTTATCTATTTTAGTAGCTTGACTTGGTTTATGGATTGTGCACTTGGATTATGCTTGCTAGTCATGGCATCATCTTATCACAGTCTTCATCCATCCATTATCCTCCAGTTATGTTCTTTAACCTTGACTTACATCTTCACTAGTGACACTAAGTAGTAAGGTTTTCTCCGCCTATACCCTTGTGTTTGATAGATTATCAGTTTCATGCCATGACTGAGCCTCATGACCCCAGATCTGGTGATTGAGTCAGCTATTTTTTATTCTTTAGAGTCTATATGAGGACAGTGCCCATGGTATATAGCAGTAGTGTTCCAGTGCCATTCAGATGTACAAATTTTAGATACAGGTATATGACTCAGCTATATCTGGTTTGTGCACTTGGATTATGGTTGTGCTCTTTTATCTATTTTAGTAGCTTGACTTGGTTTATGGATTGTGCACTTGGATTATGCTTGCTAGTCATGGCATCATCTTATCAGTCTTCACCCATCCATTATCCTCCAGTTACGTTCTTTAACCTTGACTTACATCTTGACTAGTGACATGAAGGTTTTCCCCGCCTATACCCTTGTGTTGGATAGATTATCAGTTTCATGCCATGACTGAGCGTCATGACCCCAGATCTGATGATTGAGTTAGCTATTTTTTATTCTTTAGAGTCTATATGAGGACAGTGCCCATGGTATATAGCAGTAGTGGTCCAGTGCCATTCAGATGTACAAATTTTAGATACAGGTATATGACTCAGCTATATCTGGTTTGTGCACTTGGATTATGGTTGTGCTCATTTATCTATTTTAGTAGCTTGACTTGGTTTATGGTGGTTATACATTAGCGATTTTTTATTTTCTTTTTATTGTTGGTCTAGAGTAAAAGTGATTTAGTGGCTTTGTTCAGGAGGTTCGTGTATACTCATTGGTCATGCCATTTCATAGTATGGACTTGGTCATTTTCCTATAGGGATTATGCTTGCTAGTCATGGCATCATCTTATCACAGTCTTCTCCCATCCATTATCCTCCAGTTATGTTCTTTAACCTTGACTTACATCTTGACTAGTCACATTAAGGTTTTCCCCGCCTATACCCTTGTGTTGGATAGATTCCATGTTTATCTTGTGTCTCTGTGATGGTTTGTGTGATTTTTGTCACAGGGATTGTCTTCCTCTAGTGATTTTTATCTTTTGATGGAGATATGGAGTATGAGTACTCATTCCTAGTTGATTTGGACATCTTGGGTCCATTGGTGCACTCAGTTTTCAGTTTCGAGCACAGGTATTGTATGATATGGTTAGTTCATCATCTAGTTGTTGTATGCAATGTAAAAATGACATTTTTATTATTTTTAGAGATATGTTTTAGTCTTCTAGGGCGCTATTAGAAAACATAATGGTGCGACCACTCGTTTGTACCATATTGCTATGTTCTTGGATTCATTTCTGGACTCAGATCGACTCCAGAAGTGGACAACAATGAGTTACAGGTGGTTTTATCTTTCAGGATGATGTATCAGGCTTATGAAAAATAAAGAAATGGCTAGCAAGGAAATTGATTTGTCTTGATAGGGAAAGTAAATGACATGAAATTGGTCCGAGGCACATTATTGATGTATTCTACACCTTCTGGCATTATCTTCATCATCTATGCGGTCCACACGTCTTCACACACACTTCATGGGGGCATTTTCTATTGTATTGAGGGGCCACAATTTAGTGACTTTAGTGACTTTATGTTATGATTTATGAATATATCTTATGATTGTACCTTGGGGTCATGCTAGTGTTAGAAAGCGGCAGCAAGGAAGGTCTTCTAGCATTGCATGTGTCCTTGCATGCTAGAAAGACATTAAACATGAAGCCAAATGTATTAAAGTGATTTTCCTAAGTTTTGACTTAGGAAAATACTTTAATTATTCTAATTTAATTTTGACCTAATGGAATCACTTTTATAAAGTGAAAAATGAAATATTTAGATGATGGCTAATCTAATCTTGGCCATTGATCTCACTGGAGAATCACATCCATTGATCCATAGTGAGGGTTAGGGTTTTCGCTTAGCCATTGAGTTAAAAGGAGATTTGGTGGAGAGGACACGTACACAAGTGAGATACAGACATAGAGAAGTCAGACAGAGGAGTTTATAGAAAAGACGGAGGAGCACCTGCCTGAGAGATCACCAGGCTGAGTAGAGACTGTACAGATCACGCAGAGGAGAAACACTGTATACAGCAGTAGGGCCATACAACTTTCGTACTGTTGACGTCAACACCGTACGGATTTCGTACAGCTGGGCCGTACTGCTGACGCAAGGGCCGTACAACTGCGTAGGGTGGTCGTACCTTGTCGCTCGGTTGTTCAGTGATTTTGCAGAGGTTACTACTCACTGGGATGGGTGTATTGATCTGCTGGTTGTAAAAGTTTCATATGTTCATAATATAAATTCTATATCTATCTACTGCACCGGTTTTCCCATGTTGGGTTTTATCTAGGAGTTTTCATACCCAAAATACTATGTCCATATTTTTTGTGATGTTGTGAATGTCTCTCAGTATTTTATTTTCGCTCCAATATTAGTAAATGAAGTTCATGTGTGCTTTCCAGTAACAAATTAAATATATTGTTTAGCCTAGTTTGGATTTTAAAGGAAAAATTACATGGTATCAGAGCTCAGTTGAGCTAAATCTAAGAGACTTGCAGCAACAGTGATATATCAGGGGCAGATCTATTGAAGACACAAACCTAGAGTTTAGATCAAGGGTTTGACAGGTACACTTCAATATGGCCGTGTAGTTGAGAGTCGAGGATAAACTCCAGGGGGCTTAGAACTCTCCTACATGGAAAGAAAGGATCACAAGGATCCTGGATGTCAGTGATATAGAGGAGCACATTGACTCCACAAAGGTTGCGCCTGCAGATCGGATAGAGTTGGTAGCTTGGAAGAAGATAGATTCCAGAGCCATGTTGATCATCTTGGATGGAGTGAAGGACCACATAGTCCCTCATCTTTCCCAGAAGAAGACCGCATTAGAGATGTGGAAGGCTTTGGAAAGTTTGTACCAGAGCAAGAACAAAAACCGGAAGATGGTACTGCAAGAGAGGATGCGTAGTACCAGGATGGCCAAGGGAGAATGAGTGGTGCCTTATCTCACAAGGCTCACACAGATCAGAGTTGAGCTTGGAGTTGTTGGCTCTAAGACTAAGGATGAGGAGCTAGTTTGGATAGCCCTCAATGGGTTTTCTAAGCCATGGGTGATCTAGGAGGATCCAGGAAGGCCAAATTTTCAAAGTCCTCCAATCTCAGCAAAACCAGCGCTAGATCGAGGGGCTCGTCGAGACGATTCCAACAGCGTTTGTTTCACCTCAAACGGACTCCGTATGAGAAAGTTATCGTGTTCTGTTCTATGAGGTCAACAGGCAAAATTGACAAAAAGAGGTGCCACGTGGCACCACTGACAGGGTGACACGTGGCATCCATACTGTACAAACATGATGACGTGGCACCACTGACAGGGTGACATGTGGCATCCATATAGTACGGACGGATGACGTGGCAGTTGTATGGACAGACATGTGGCAGTACGGTCCAATCAGGATGCGACACGTGTCATGTACAGACGATGAGGTGGCAATCCAGTCAGCAGTACGGACCAATCCGAATGCGACATGTGTCAGTACGGAGGTGACTGCGCAACTTAGTTGGTAGTACGACAGATGAGTTGGCAGCTGACTGGGCGTTGAGGTGGACCAATCCGGAACTGCCACGTGGCAGCACCGGATTGGCCAATATTGATTGAAGCTCACCAAAATGTTGCTGCTCCACAGGTTTCGAACTCTTGACCTCCCATACCCTGTCTCTGCGCCTTTACCAACTGCGCTGGTAGTGTTCCTTGTATAATGTATGGAAATGAATTTATTTAAAGTGGCATTTCGAGCCCCAAAGGAGCCAGGGCTTAGCCTCGACCTTGGTTCTTCCTCCAGTGTGACCGGGAGCTTCGACCAGCACGGGAGCCCGCGCTCTATTTCAGCACATGTCGAATTACAAACTATAGAAAATGGGTTATAAGTGGGTCTAAAAACAAGTTACGTTATAACAAATTTGTTTAAAAAAAAACCATATTGTGGGTTCAATGAACCATGTGGTTTTGGGGGAAAAGAATTTTATTGTAATATTCTAAAAATATAAAATGTGGTTGGCATAGTTGTAACTATGTCAACTACATAATTTAAGAAGAGCCTAACCAAGTGTGGGGAGTTGGAACCATATGCCTTCTTGGGCAAAATTTGTTGTAACCAAAGAGAACATGAGGAAAATGTGAAGAGGGGCAAGTCATGGCTATATAAGCCCCCTTAGTTGCCATTTGCCACTCATGCTTTGGAGTGGAGACCTTGTAGCTAAAGGAGAGAAGGGAGATTGCGTAGCTCTACAGGAGGAAGGTACGAGTGTTTATACTCGTTTTACACCGTCTTCAGGCTTCGGAGTTGCTGGAAGCAGTCTTGTTGTGTTTTGGGCAGCGGTTCTCTTCCTGACCATTGTCGCCAAGGTATCATTGTATCATTGCCATGTATTTTGCCTTATGCTGAGATTATAGATCGGCCCTCCTATTGAGAAGTAGGCCCGGAGATGTAGTCCATCCTGGACGAACTCCGTTATCAACTTGTTGTCATTATGTGCGTATTGTCTATGCTGTTTGGTTCTCTTCTTATGGATTTGTGAGCTTCATTCATGCTCTTTATGCAATTCATGTTAACGTCGTAGAGTAGCAAAGATCTTGTTTTCGGATCATGTGGTATCAGGGCAAGACTATTTGACGTTGGATTGTGAGTGTGGATGCTCACGAGGGCTAAACTGCAAGCTGGTGAGGGTACATTAGAGCCTTACAATTCCGAGATCGGACGTGCACACCGAAGGAGGAAGATGGATGCTAATGATGCCCGCATCGAGATGGAGGCAAACTTTCACAAGGTCTTCTACATGATGGCCGACAAGGTAGACAAGTTGTTTGCAGACTATGAAGAACGCATGGCAAAAGAAAGAAAAGGCAGTGAAGCAAAGAAGGAAGACAAAGAAGTGAAGGACGAAGGCAACGCTTTAGTTAACCAAGGAGGAGGTGGCGAAGAGCCTCCTGAGCCCCCCTCTTCACCTTCAGCTTCAAGCACAAGTGCTTCTTCCCCATCTCATTCTCAGCATTCCAAGGTTCCTCACAAAGAGCCTCAAAAGAAGCCCTTATTGAAGCTCAATGTGAAGTTTGATTTGCCCATGTTCAATGGGGAAGCGAATGCAGAGAAGTTGAACAATTGGATAAGGCAAATTGAGGTCTATTGCCGAGTCCAGCTGATCAAAGAAGAAGATGTGAAGATTCAGTTGGCTTCACTTCGGCTGACAGGCACTGCACTTGTATGGTGGGAAAGCAAGCTTCAGCAAGGTAGCAAACAAATGGGTAATCTTCTCTCATCGTGGTCTGCTTTCATTTCTACTTTACGTAAGCAATTTTATCCGTTGGGTTATGTTCAAAAGGCTATGATGGATTGGCAAAGTTTTAGACAAGGCAAGGCTCAGAGTGTTCAGAATTTTACTGAAGAATTTAGAAAGAAAGCTCTAGAGTTGAATATTTCTTTAGATTCTCCTGACACTCTTTTGAAGTACATTGGTGCTCTTCATCATTATCTACGCCATACTTTGCTGTTGTTGAATCCTACTAGTGTGGATGAAGCAAGTGTTCAGGCTACTCATCTTGAGAGCAGGGGGAAGCATTTGCAAGAAGACCATCCGAAGAAGCCTTTCAATCCCAACTACAACCACAAGTCCAAAAAGAAAGACAAGAGCAAGAAGACAGCTACTGCCCAGAAGGAAGGAGGAAAGCTCCATTGCAAACATTGCGAAACTGATGGGCATGATGAAGAAAGTTGTTGGAAGTTGCATCCTGAACAGAGGCCAAAGCATTATGGAGGCAAAAAGAAGAAAAAGACCGTTGCAACCATGCAATGAGATTTGGGTTCCGACTTAGGTGACGAAACCAGGATTACAGCCGTGGGAATGCAAGGTAACAAAACTCCTCATACTAGTTCAAGTTCTACTCATGTTTCTAAAGAAAATGATAAAAGAAGA